>JAIRCK010000091.1:0-132131 GCA_020744315.1 Curvularia eragrostidis | reverse complement strand
CTACTCGATCCTCCGCCAAATAATCGCACGGCTTACCGCGTTTAACCGTCTCGCCCTAACCCGGACCGAGATCAGGGAAGTATAGCCCAACCCCGTGTAACATATAAGTCGCAGACGATTCGGACAGCATCGAGCCCGAACTATCGCCCTTTTTAGGCCATCCAATTTCCTCGGAATCGGCGACAGAGGATCCCCTTCGCGAGATTGCCCTCTATTCTGATGATTTGCAGAATTTTGAAGCGGCAGACTTTGCCGCGCCAGAGCCTCTGCTTGTCCGAAGAGCAGATGGTGGCATCATCACTATAGGAGACGTTGTTGAACAGCTTTCTCGTTATCTTACTACGCACAAAGACAAGATACTCGATGCCAAAGCTCCATTCCTCCAGACTACTCACGAAATCACGGAAGGCGGCGACCATATCATTGGGATCCCTGCGTACGAGGACGTACCTGTGTCGCCCGACACCAAAGTCATCTTTGAAGGGTTCTTCGGCGGCATCTCTGCCGGTCAGTACGCTCTGCGTGTACTGCTGTGGGCCGAAGGTGAAGAGGGAAAAACTCTGGATTACTTTTGGGAAAGTCGAGCTGATCCTGACGAGTTTCCCCTATAACCTATCTGAGGTCCGAAGGTGGCTCTCTCAACTGGTCGTAGACACATCCAAACAGTATATCTTAGGCATTCGAGGCGACAATACCCCAGAGCATGCGAAGTACCTTGGCTACATTGATGCGAATAAGATATACCCAGCATTCAAGCCTACACTGTTTGCCTCTTACGTAGATGGGAGGTTGTCAGGAACAAATCCAGACGTGTGCAAGGGTAGCGCTAATCGATAAAGCAGTTACAACACACATCTGGCAAGAGGTAGCATAGAGATAGCTATGTTCACCAAGAAATCTTTGTGAGCTTATCGGAATTGATTTCTTTGCGTTTTATAAATGAAGATATCGAGTAGCACAACTCGAGATTACCATGTTCCAGTAACATTTTCGCATCGTATGGTATTTCAACAGTATTTCCAACAAGTTAGAGACTTCCATAAATCTTCCTATAAAACATGTAAGGTAGTGCAAGTAATTGTCCTAGTTACAACCGGAATTCGAAAACATTTCACTTGGAATATGATTAGTTTCGTCCTATAGGCCTAAGGAATTCCTTAGATATGCATTTAATCTTAGAAAACAATGGCTCTCCCTAGGCTTTGATCCATATCCCTCACTTTGTATTACAAAATAACCAAGTCTCTATATCTGAATGGTGGATATATATAGTTAACGCAGTATTCACTCGCTCATCCAAGAGTAAAAGACCAATTCCATTCCCGCACGACTTCTTCCCAGTCCCGTCTTTTTCCACCTTCAAGCTTTGGTCGCCATACTTCCCTGAGGACTTTCTGTACACACTCAACGTTCTCATAGCGGTTGCGCTTCTGGATGCCATCTAATCTTTTGAAGCACTCCTCGATAGCTGTTTCATCCTCCAACTCTGCTCCAGCCAGAAAGATTGGGTACAATAAACTTGACTCGGCAGCACTTCCTGGTGGTATACGAGCAATGAATTCCATGGTCCTGGATGCACAACCTGGAATGAGAGAGGAGTGGCTGGGCGAAGTACGGTAAAGTTGGATGAGGGCAGCAAGGCGGTAAGACTCAGCCAATGAGATCAGGTCAAGGGCTATGGGGGTGTCGACTCCAAGTGTGAAGGGATTGTCATAGCTCCAATGCTGTATGCCCTGCTCAATGACATGGAACGAAGCTTGTGTAGCCAGCGGAAAAGCGGGGTTTGGAGCATTGACATACTGGATGCGGGAGATGAGGTCACACAGCTGGTACGAGATGCCCATGAGAGGATCTATGGTGCCTGGCATGAGAGCGGCACTCATGGAGAGTAGGCTTTGGTCCGCTGAGCACGCTTTACCGGCATTGGAAACACGTGCCATAAGTGAGGCAGAAGCAAAGTGGTATGTAAAGTGCCGGTGTAGGGAATCTACCTCGACGCAATCCATGATGCTCTGCTCAGGAGACAGTGCGCTTAGGATGCGTTGAACACTCTTCAGTTGAGAAATCCATCTAGTAGTCTTGACTCCATTCAAGGCCTCAAGACCGACCAAGATTAGAATGACGGCGGTGACTTGGTACGTGTCTTTCGGCAGACCGCCCGAAGGAGGTAAGCGCTCTCGGATGAAGTCGTAGCATTTTTTCTCGTGGCGTGTAGATACGGCTCGAAGATGGCTGGCACGGTCTGCATCTTGACTTCTTCGCGCCAGCTGAGCAGAAGAAATGGCCAGTATAGCGTCGAGCATGCCTTCGATCTGGAACGACCAGGGCATGTATAGACTGGTGTAGAAACTGGTCGGTATAGGGGCTACCTGCACACTGGGCACGAATGCCTCAATGTAGTATTGCAACAAATGCATTCTCTCGGCTCCCTGGTCACCCGGCAGCGCATCCCAAGGATCGAGCGAGGTCCGCAACGGGGGCCCCACCTGGAGATCAGGGCTTTTGGAAGTGGGTGCTGGAGAGGGTGACGCTGCCACAATCTTGCGTGGAGGCTGCCATTCGCACTTGAGATTCAGGCGTTCGCAGTTGGCACATTGCGGTTGTGCGTTATCGCATCTCTTGCGCCGGGTTCGACAGGTCAAGCAGCCTGTGCGTGAGCGAGGGGCAAATTTGCGCTGGCGCGGCTTGGGCTCAACCATGGTCGGAGGGTTCGGATATGTGCGAAGAGCTCGTTGGAGATAGTCACCGGCGAGACATGAAGACGTGCATAGCGGTGCAACTGTGGGTGTTGGCGGGCTCGACTGTCGAGCGGGTCAGATGTCGCGATGGCGGGCCCGGGCGCGGCCCTGGCAATATCAGTATCGATAAGCACGTGTGACTAATCGGGGACGACTGACACGTGGGAACCGCGAGGGTGGCATGGGCGGTGAAGTCAACGGGGCGAGGGAACGGAAGCGCTGGATGCATCATTGTTGTTATCCTGCATAGCGCATACCCACCAGGCTCAGAATGCGCGAAGGATCGGGCGGCTTGCCATGCTGCCGTCTGGGGAGACCAGCCAGTCACTGCTTCTGCCCCCACGTGCCTTGTGTACCTGAGCATCCCTTACCGCCTTAGGAAGCATCACCCTATCCTCATCTCCGACACTAACGCGCTTGGTGAACTCAAGAGCTTTACGCACCATGGGTCCATCGGGCCTTGTATATAAAAATGCATCGGGCGCGCAGCATCCATTCTGCTGCCTCCTCCAGTCTGTTCACCTTCAGCAGCGGCCATGAAGCTCCTCGCATTGGCTATCGCAGCCAGCAGCACTGTAGCTGTCGCCCACCAGGATTTCAACATCTTCCAGCACCTCGGAGGCAATGGCCAATGGTACCCAGGTGAAGAGATAACCGGGATCTCGTCCGAGGTGCCTGAGGGATGCAAGGTTGACTTGGCAGGTAAGGCTGTTTTCTAACGCAGCATGTTATGGCATGCACTAAGTTGACGTGAATGCAGCCTTCTTCTCTCGCCACGGTTCGCGGTACCCCGACAGGGGTGCCTACAATGGATGGGTTGATTTTGCAAAGTATATCCAAGCTGCCGGCAACTTCACCGTCACCGACAAGAAGCTTGCCTTCCTCAAGACTTGGAAGCCCGTTTTGTCCAAGCCCGATGCTCAGATTGCCAACCTGAGTCCTACTGGCTGGAAGGAGCTCCACGACATGGGCGCCAACTGGCGCCTCCGCTACCCGGACTTGTACGAGTACAACACTCCTTTCACCATGTGGGCCAACTATTACACGTCCGGACCTCGTGTGCGAGACAGCGCCCGTCTGTTTGCCCAGGGCTTTGTGGGGCCCAACGCGACAGAGCTCACGACCATATATGCTCTAAATGCCAGCGATCCTGCCAGCTGGGGCAACTCTCTCGCCCCCAGTGATCTTTGCAAGGCGTACAACGACGAAGGCGGCAACCCTGTGAAGCCAGTTTGGGACTCGATCTATCTACCACCTATTACAGCCAGAATCAATGCTCACATACACGGTGGCCTGAATCTCACAGATAGTCAAGTTGAGCAGATTCCTTACCTCTGCGGTTTCGAGACACAGATAACTGGCCGTCGCAGCCCTTTCTGCGACATCCTCACCGAAAAGGAGATATTACAGTACGAGTACGCCCAAGACCTTCGCTATTGGTATGGCACTGGTCTTGGCTCGGACATCGAGAAGTACCAAATGCTCCCAGTCATCGACATGACCGTACAGCGCTTCGTCGACGGTCCCAACGCCACATACAACACTAGCACTGGGATCTTTGTTCCGCCCAAGATTATGGCCAATTTCGCCAACGATGGCCAAATCAACCAGCTTGCCGCCATGATCGGTGTCTTCGATCGCCAACGCCAACTTCCTGGCAATATGTCGCTCCCTGATCGTCTGTTCCGCTCCTCTCAAGTGGTCAAGATGCGCGGAACAGTCGCCTTTGAGCGATTGTCTTGTCCAGTCGCTGCGCACAACAGCACCTGTGCCTATGGTCACGTGCGCAACAACACAAACGTGGACAATGTGTACATGCGCATCCGCATCAACGACGTTGTCTACCCTGTCGTGGGCTGCACCACTGGACCAGGCTCTTCGTGTCCATTGTCAGAATACAAGCAAATCATCCAAAGAAAGCGGGCTGAGGCGGGTGACTTTGCCAAGATTTGTAACATGACTGGTGAGGGTCTTGCTTCGCAGCCAAAGGCGACGTTTTTCTTTGACAATACGCTGCCGTGGCAAATAGTCGTCAAGCCCTGATCGTGTTATCTGAGTGTACATAGGTAGTCACTGAGTGAGCTATCAACAACTAATAATTATTACTTATACTCTTAACGCACTGCATACTCGTGCCATGCCAATAACTGTGCATTTGTAGCATTCGCGCCCTATTTTTGTTGACGTTTGAACTTTGACATGCAAAGGGCGCGTGGGATTGCCGACCCACATCCCGTTTAACAGATCTGGATAGGGCGTGCGCCCTACGCCCAACTTATTAATCTGCACTCTTCACACGCTGCTCGGCTGCTGCTCGAATAGAATTCAGCGGACTGCCGCATGGCGGCCCTTCTGCATATGCATAGTGAAGATTTCCGCCACTCAGACGGTTAGCTGCAGAACTGAAATGGCCTCGCACCACCCACTCTTCACTGGATAGGCTCCCCCCAGATCGCAAGTGGGCAGCCTTCGCGCTGCACGCACTAAAAGATAGACCGTGCACAACACCGGGGTAAGTGGGTATCGGCTGATGTAAGGGTTGATTTTTTGACATGATGGGCGTGAGGGTTCCTGTCGACATAGCGGAAAGGCGCAATCGTGTTTGATGATGCAGTCATGTGGTGCGGACCCTCGATGACTCGATGGGATACAGTGGAATCAAGGTACATGTATAAAGCAAGCTGGGTGCCCGCGCGACACAGTATAGAATAATCTTCAGTGCCCCCATCAACACAGTTGCGATAGAACGCAAGAATCGATTACCCGACGGTATTGTTATGTGCAGTGACGACTCAGGAGCGCATGGCTGAATGATTCACAGATAATTCCTTTTCCTCCTCTTATCCACCCGTCACGTTCGATCCATCGCATTGCGACAAGAAGAGCCAAATCTACTTGCTTCGCCCAGCACGCCCTCACATTCCACAATATCGATATTATCAGGCCCCGTTCTGTCGAAATCCGGGACCACTTCACATCCGCCCACCATGTCCGCATCCACAGCAACAACGCCTCGAACATCTTTGGAACACCTAAAAACGTGTGCCTCTGTCATATCCTTGACATCATTCAACTCATCGGTATCGGATTCGACACTGAAGGGCTCAAGCAAGGCACGAAGTCTGTGGAATTCTATCAAGCGACATGCGAAGGAACACCACGAGAGTGTGAATGCCGGATATGCTGCCTATTATGGTCAGGGCGTGAACACGCATGGGGACGCAGGGGCAAAGAAACAGGATATGTGGCGATACCGATGTGGCGAACGCGCCTAGCCTCGTCCCTACGAACGTGTCCAGAGAAAGAAAGAGACTAGTGCAAAAGCTGAGGCAGGAACTTTCATGGTATATATTTTTTTTGGTATGTAGGGCGTTTGAGGAGTCGGATCTACTTGTCTCCATTCCTAATACTTCTGTAATTGGCATCGCTAGGCGTGTGTTTGGCTTATTTTTTTTAATTCACGTCACAGAAGCGCTTAGAAATGTGATTTTAATGGGAAATACTCTGTTATTATCAAGATCAACGTGATGTTTTGAGGCAACCTAGGTGCATATTTTAGAAAGCATCGTGACGTGTAGCCATCCTAATCTGCAAACGTGCGGAGTCGACCCAGCGATTTGGCTAGTATGGAAGGAATGATGTAAATTGTTTGAGACGCAAATAATGGCACCGGCTTCTTTATAGATCTATCAAGAGCTAATCTGAGCAAAATTGGGTTTAATCGGTCTTGGTAGAGCCAAAGATGACAGAGTTTTGTTGGCCGCGTCATGATATGATGCAAAGCCTCGCTGCGCTATTTTTCTTTTTTGAACGAGATGATCGCATTGCAGAGTGCTTGAAGATCGGGTTGTTCGGAGGTCGTTAAAGGATTGGAGTCAACTGGGGTTTGCAGAAACAAATGGAAGGCTTTGGAAATCGCCTAAATCTATAATCTTGCATGAAAGTGGAGCATCGACGAACTTGGTACCGTAATAGCAGCCTCTGCTGGACTACGTTCAATGAAAATCAGCCTTGCTACCGTCTTGATGATTCCCCAAGCATGAAGAGGCCGAAATCGCATCATGCGCAGTTATACGCCCTAGAATCCTTTCAATTTCTGCTCGTAGAACTTCCAGCTTCAGGCTTTTAGACCAAGGCCGGGGCCACCGTTATGCCACTCAACACACATCGAGATTTCCTCCAAGACAGCCTGTAAGAGCAATATATCCAACAAGCTGTCGTTTGGGACCCAGATCCGAGACCCACAGCACGATATGCGCGTGCTTTATTAGTGATTTTTGGTAGAAGAATGCAGGCGTATCCCTCAGAAGTGCAGCGTTTGTTCATTGAAGCACGGCGAAGAGGCGACGGGCTGTTGGCACTCAACAAAGTATTTCGCTGACTGCTGGCAAACTCTTGCAAGTGCTTTTTTGTAAACTAACGATGTTGGTTTCCCTAACAATACACTGTTGGGCTTTCAGGATAGAATTTGATTTTTCTCATCCATGTTTCCCAGTGGCGAAGAATGCAGGGTGTTTTTATTACATGTCGCAGGGATCGTATGGAGTCGAGTATCGTAATGTTCGCCAGGCTTCTCTAACAAAACAACATATGCTGCGGTCGCATGCGTAGAAGAAGAATTTGTCGTGTAGGATGGATAGCGTACACGGTGACTGCGGGTCCTGGCATGTTCGGCGGGGCGAAGCCTTGCTTGGACCCACCCGGGTAATATGGATGATTTTGGGACAGTGTGCGCCAGCTTGGCGAACTGCTTATGAGTTGCATGTACAGAAGATTACTCTTTAGGCTTGGGTAGTGACAGCTGAGTGGAGCTTCTTGACACACATGGCCTGGTGTTGGTATCGGCCTGGGCTGGAGATGGGTCCTTCTTGAGCATTGACTGCCATTTGGAGGTTGTCATCTTCAGCAGGTCCTTGAAGAGGGTGTGGTCGGACGGGGCCGGGTTGCCGTCTAGATGGTACATTGGAGGATGTGTGTAGCCGGCGACTGCAAGGCAGTGTTTGAGAAGTGTGCGCAAAGTAAGGTAGGGTGAGTATGGAAGAGGTGGTGTTGTGGGAGAGAAAAAGTGCAGAGTGAATGGGTCCTTGGCGGGAGTGGGCCATTTATGCTCGCGTGCTAGCAACGCCTTACTTTTGCCGGCGGGCGTCGGACTGGCACATAATCTAGGCCCCCGCCCTCCCCTCTCGGAGCCCCGCGATTTTCCGATGATCACCTGCATCCGTTCCTACGGGCCCAGCGCTGAGTTGTTCCATGTTTTCGCACGCCTCGTTACCATATACCCGCCTCATATATGCACACACGCACACACATATTGCTTCTAGTCTGCATGCAAAGACACGTCGTGGGAAAACGGCGCGTCACACTGACAAGGCTGCGCAAGATGCTTTGCATCGTCGATGGGCTTTTGCTTTGGGCATCGTGTTGGCTACAGCCATGCCAAGACTGGCATCTCACCGCCGCCGAAGCTGAATCACGGCTTCTCTTTCCATGCATAGAAGAAGTCCGCTATCCAAATGATTCAGCTGGTGGAGCTCTATGGCTTAATCACGTTTCGAGGTTGGAGCGCGCTCTTACAGGGCAGAAGCGCCTAATAGCGACCAGTGCTCTTCATAGATAAACCCGGTTTCAAGTAACGTGACAGGCTGAAAGATGGTACAGCCACATGCATTCTGTGCAGGGCCAAATATTTCATTGCAGGCCTGAACAATTGCATCATTAAAAACACTGTGGCCTCTACTTGATTAAATCGGTCTTGGCCGCCGCGATTCGGTCGCACTTTCCAGTGAAAAGCATATTCTATTCCATCGGCTCTCGTACACGCTCCGAAATGCCTTACAAGCCAAAGATATCTTTTGGTAATCTCAAATCCACATTTCAACTAGATTCTGGCGGTTTTGTGGTATCACATCCTTGCACGTGCTTGCAAACAATGGCGGAGTATAGCAACTCAGCCCGGGTATGTTTGAACGTATACATCATCATCATAGAACCAAACCTGGGCGCGAGATTTGTTGGGAGCACTCGTGGGTTGGGACCAGGCCATACAAGCCGCTCCTCGGCGGTAGTGCTGGCATCCTACACACGCTCAATCATTGGGAGTGAAACGTGTAGGTACCCGTATATTTGCGTGGAGCCTATGTTCCAGCAAGCCCCTACATATAACGTAACAATATTCGACGTGATACTAGCAATTTCTTTTGGCTGCGCAGTAAAGTCCACAAAAAATAGCGAGTTCCAGTTCAATACAATTTCAGCGATGGTCAAGTGAGTAGTGCCTTCCTTCCCTTCTGGTGACCACTCTAATCTTGAAAAGGCTACCTGAGATGCCGATCACAGAGGTCGCTAGTTTTGGCCTGTCAGTTGGTGAAGATGAAGTTTGCAAACTCCGACGCATACCGGCCAGAGTCCCAGTCGTGCTCTGGATCGTAGCCGTCGTAGGGTTTTGGGAAAGAGCAGCTTTTTGGGGCAGTAGGTTTGAATCTAACGACTGTTGAATAGCGAACTAACTTCTGACTCCCACTATAGTTTCCGCCCCCTGGCGTATGTTTCACCCAACTGCTCCGACCTCGCCTCAAAAGGCCAGCCCTGACACTACTATACTACAGAGAACTATATGGAGAACCCCCGGCAATATACCATGGAAACTACCCCAGGTGCTCTCAATCTCGGCCAAGTAACAGCAACCCGCATCTTCTGTGGATTCTTCATTGTTTATTTCACTTCCCCCATCCTCTTCGCACCACTGATAGATAGTCGTCTGGGTCAGTACAGAACCTTGGTCTTCAGTCTTGCAGTGTACGTACTGGGTTGTGTCACCTTGACCATTAGCTCGTACCCGAGCATGCTTGACCGTGGATCCGGCTTGCCAGGTCTACTTGTTTCGATGGCCCTGATCGCCATAGGAGGCGGATGCGTGCGTCCCAGTCGGCAATCAACTTATCCTGACATTGACTAACCTTTGCAGTCGCAAGCTACCGTTAGGTCCTTTATCGCCGCTCAATACACAGACAGAACGCCACGACTCCAAACATGCCTGACATCGAAAAACGAGTCCTTAAAATTTCTTAGAAAGCGGTTAGAACATACAAAATTCTCCAGGTGGTTGCCCGTTGCTTGCGAGGAAGAGGTCGTCGTAGTTGATCCTGAGCTTACTATCAAGTTCATATACACTTTGTTGTTCTGGGTAGGCAATGCAGGCGCACTGTTAGTATTTCCCATCGTGTGTATCGAGCGGTTTTTCGGCTTTTTTCCTGCATATGTCCTGGGTGGAGGGTGTGCAGTCATTTCTTTTCTGATCATTGTCGCTGGCAAGAAGTTCTTTGGTATGTGGCCGGGCAACCATCGATTGTCGACCCAAATACTGACCACCACAGTTAAACCGCCGCTTGCAGATAATGTCATTGTGCCAGCTGCCAAAGTCCTTGGCTGTGCTGCACGCAACGGACTGAAGATGAGCCGTGCAGACCCCAGTTACCAACTTGCGCATCATGGAAAAGAAGTATCATGGAGCAGCCAATTTTTCAGTGAGATTACGCGTACGTTAGGGGCTTGCAGAGTCCTGTACGTTTGACATGGTACAAATATAACATGACTTCACTAACGCTCTTCCAGCCTGGCATTCATCATGTTCTACATTTGCTTTGACCAAATGCAAAATAATCTTGTCTCCCAGGCAGGGTATATGAACAAGGGGAGAACACCAAACGAAGTCGTGCCCAGCATGAATCAAGTTGCATGTATCGTCATCGGCCCCTTGATCGAATACGTCCTCGACCCTTCACTAGCGAAACGACGTATTTACCTGAAGCCTGTGACTCGTATTGCCATTGGCTTTATCTTCATATCTCTGTCAATGGTGTATGCAGCCGTGGTCCAGCACTTCATCTACATCGTCCCACCTTGCTTCAACCACCCGTCTTCCTGCGAAAGTCACCATGCAGCTGCCCAACAACGGCCCAATGTCTGGATCCAAACGCCTGTGTTTGTTCTCATGGCTGCAGGCGAGGTTTTTGCAATGACGACGGCCATGGAATACGCAGAGACGCACGCGCCCAAGGTGATGAAAGTCTTTGTCCAAGCCATCAACATGCTCATCACGGGTGTTGGATCCATTTTTGCCTTGATCATCGCCGAAGCAGCGCACGACCCGCATTTGACGATATTCTATTCAAGCCTCGCTGGCGCCATGACTTTGACGACGATCGTGTTCTATATTTCCTTTCGGAACAAGGATAAGGACGGACCGCAGTTCCCACACGACCTAGAGAGCGAAATAGAGCATAGCAATAGCCGCGACAAACGCGTACCCTCGGTGGGTAATGCTGCTACACAGGACTCTTCGCATCAAGACTCTAGCGTAGACACTCAGGCGGCATCTCTAGCGAGCGCTTAGAAAGTGTACTGTTTTACATGCCTACTTAAGCGCTCAGCCTGCAGCCGATGAGATGATTCGATTTTGTTTTGCCTGCCAAGATATCGCTAGTCTGTATCTCTACTATTGTATAGAGAGTATCATCGTCTTGGCTAGAACTATTGGAAAGAACCAGTCTATAGCTTTAACATATTTATTACTATTAGATAAATCCCAAGTACTTCAAGTATACTTCATTTATCATACTCCTTATACCTTTTGTTCAACGGTTTATATATATACATATATATGTTCAAATAACTATTCATTATACTATCTAGTTAAGTTATCCCGTATTTGTACTTTCCTTAGCGAAGCAAAAATAAACGCAAGCAGATGGGCGGTATTGACAACAGCAACGTCGTTGAGACAAAAATGATGCCTTCGGCCAGAATTGAACTGACGGCCTCGTCATTACTAGTGACGCGCTCTACCACTGAGCTACGAAGGCAAGGTTGTTTGCTTTTGTTGAAAAGATTTAACGTTATCGAAAATCTATACTCACTGAGTCACAAAAACACAACAGTAGCGAATACACTTCGACAACCCACCACTTTCACTAGTCCACTGTTTTCAAGTCGTTACTTCGCAGAGAAAAAAATTTAGAGAGTGGGGCTGCATGCATCCACTCCTAACTCAATAAAGTCAAGTCCCACTAACGAGTCATTTGCAACACAAAGACCTTAACAATCCCTTATTCTGCTAAGATTCCACACTGATAATTTGATTCAAATTTACCACTAAGAAAATGATAGTAGAGCGTAAGTGATGCTCGTTTAATGAAGAGGTCATCTAATGTCTTATTCTACTCCTGCGTCGCGTAGGACAGAGGTGATACCGATTGCAACGCCAGTGTAAATGCAAGAGACAGCCCGAGAACATGGTTCATGTATTTTAGAACAGAAGAAGGAAACCAAAGACGATTGTCGCTAACCCGTAACGAGAGTAAAAAAAACATGTAGAGAAGGAACGAAAGTCGGCATGAATTCAAAGGATAGCCTAGGCGTGATGGGACTTCTTCTCATGTTCCTCTAGCTCTTTCACATACTTGACGAATGTCTTCTTGTGGACCTAATCATTCCATTAGCGTTGATTTGCTTAACTGTAATTGATACGTATTACTCACCAGACCGGCGTATTTGCCGTCCCTAAGCACACAAATATATCGAAGTCCAAGTTTGACGAAGCACTCGTACACGAGATCCATGGGCGAATGGATGTCTAATGCCACTGGCGCAGGGTCGATGTATGGAGTAAAGTCGCTTGGGTCGTACGCTTCCTGTTCTTCTTCATCATGAGGCTCTCGACCTGCTGCCCAATCTACCCGTGGGGACATTAGGCAGAGCGTGTTTTCCTCGTTTTCGAGTTTGTCAAGCGCAAACTCCAGATCTGGTGCAGGAATAAGGCCGACAAGAATACCGTTCTTGACAATTGATAGGCCGCCATCCAGCTCACCAGCCATCTGTAAGGCGCGCTGCTTTGCACGGAGTTCCACCGCAGGAATGAGGGAATCTTCTGATATATCGATGACGTGGTCATTTTTGGAGCTGGGTGTAATGTCGCCTAGTTCGGAAGTGAAAATCGGTCGGACCTTGTTATCGAGGAACGGGTATGAGTTCATGTCTGTCAGAAGATCATAGATGCTGAGCGGCTCAATGGCATCCGCTACCCACTTAGAGACAAGGATACCCAAGGAAAAGGGCAGTACATGATCCAAACTGCCGGTGAGCTCGAAAAGAATGACGGCCAAAGTGATGCTGAGACGGGTAACACCGGTCATGGTTGCTCCAGCTGCCACTAGAGCGTAGACACCCGGGACGACACAGGAGCCAGGCGGGCCATCGGGCGAACACTCGTTAAACAGGTCGAGATGACTGAAACGCAAAGCTACCAGTTGCACGGTGTGACCAATAAAGCGTCCAGCAAGACCACCAACGACCATAGAAGGTACGTAAATACCGGCTGGTACTTTTATACCAAAGGTAACCACGGTGAGAAAGGCTTTGATGACGAATGCGATGAACAATAGTTTCAGCACTCCAGGAATATGCTCAACCGTAGGACACAGGCCGTCCCCTGTATCTGTGTAAGTGTCGCAAGGACTGGCGAGCTCGAAGAGGAGTTCAGTAACCGGGAGCTTAGTGTAGCGGTTCCAAAAGCTGATCAGACCTGTAACGAGCGCAACTAGGAACACTTCAAGCAGCGGGTACTTCTTGATGACGGATATACGGCGGAATGTGCGTGCCCAAATGCGAGATGCTTTGATGAAGAGGGCACCCAGAACACCACCAACAGCACCGGTGAAGATGAAGGTTGCAAGCTCGAAGAATTTCCAGTCCAAGTGGTATCGCACCTCAAAGAGCACAATCTTCTTCGTTCCGTACGGATCAAGGAACTTGAGTGATAGAGCAGCCGCCTAACACAAGATTAGCCTAGCCACAGTCTTCGAGCAAGATACTTACAATACAGCAAAAGAACGTGCGGAACAGCGTTTTTGATGGGAAGTAGTAGCTGACCTCTTCAAGACTGAAGAGCACGCCACCAATAGGAGCACCAAACGCAACGGCCACACCACTAGCAGCACTAGCACTCAAGATCTCCCTGCGCTTGCCGTCGTTGTTGCTGTATTTGGAGAAGATACGACAGGCGATGTTGCCAATGCAAGTCGCGATATGGACATATGGACCTTCTTTGCCGAGGCTGAGGCCGGACGCGACACTGAGAATAAGAGCGAGGGTCTTGATAACGAGGGTACGCACACCTAGGTAACCGTGAAGGACGAAGCCACTCAATATGACCTTGACTTCAGCCACACCGCTGCCAGCAGCCGAGTAATATACCATGGGTGGGCGGGCCTGCACCTCCTGGAACCGTGACTCGGGGCTGATGCTGCGTTTGCGGCCATCCTCATCTTCTTGGTCAGAGAATCTACGGACGTCTGCGCCTAGATTCTCGTCTAGGGTAGAGAGCGAGATGGCAGACGGAATGACGGTCTTGGTGGTGAGGGTCAATAAACACGAGGCCATAGAAAGCAGCACAACCGAAAACACAAAGAAGCCATATTGGGTCTGCACGACATCCAGCCTGTCTGTGCGGACTGCCTCGGACCAGTGCACCCATTGGTCACATATCGAAGCACCGTCACAACATGCCTTGTGGCTCTTTGTCCAGCCAACAGAGCAGTAACCCTGCTTCAGATCGAACAGTGTCGTCTCGGTGGTGTTGACGACATAAGCGCAGACGGCGGTGAGAACTCCAATGATGGCGACCAAGACCCAGCCCTGAGCACCATCGAACCAAGCAGCGAGACGGCCTCTGATGTCCTTTCTACTCCGGAGTGCTTTTACACGGTATGCGTCGGCGATGTTGTCGTGGACCCAATCGGTCGACGTGAACTGGTCGTACCATACGCGGTCGTCTTGGAAGAGGTTTGCCTTTGCCGAGTGCATGCTCTGTTCGAGTCCATGGGCCCGCTCTCCCAGAGCATTCACCAGACGCTGGCTGAACGTGTGGCCGCCGGTGATGGAGCCTCGTCTGCTCGAGCGTATGCGCGAGGTGGTGGGCAGCTGGCTGTTGTTGCGCGTCATGCCTGGGCGCGGGGTGCCGGGCGTGGTGCCAGGCAGGCTCTTGTAGGACCTGGCCGACCGCAGATGGGGCAATCCTAGCAGGGCGGTCCGCTCGTTGACGCTCTCCCTGGACCTGGCGAGGTCCGTGTCCGAGGCGCGCATCTGCCTTAGGGCGCTGAAGGTGAGGGTAGGGGACGTAGGCGTGGTGCTGCTGTACGTGTCATGGCCCTCGCCGTGCTCGGCGGAGCCATGGCCGGCGTCGTAGTCGTCGACGCTGTGGTAGGAGCGCGTCGACTTGGGCATAGCTGCGGAGGGGGGAGGGAAGGGGGGGAAGGTGCAGCTAGCGGGAGGTGGTGGTGGTGAAGGAGAAGAGGGAAGAAGAGGGCAGGAGTCAGTAGAAATGGGGCAAGGGCGATGTGGTAGTGGTGAGGTCAGTTTGAGACATGCCGCCGAGCAGAGGCCGCGCTATCATGGTCATCTGGGGAAATCATGGCGGTGTCACGATGGATATGTTATGGCTGGGCAGCATGCCCCCCCGTCCCCACCAGGCCGCGGATCCTCCAGACGACAGCGACTGGAGCTCTGCCGTCGAGTGTCTCGGGCGTGGCGCGGGCAAAGGAAGAGCAAGTTTCAGGCTAGGGTTGCAAGGGATGCAGCCTGGCCAGGACAGCAAAAAAAAAAAAAAGCAGGCCCGGCGCTGTACATGTGTGTACTGTATGTGGTAGTATGTACAGCAGGCATTTTGGCGTGCAGCCATGATGGCAACATGCCTGTGACGGCAAGCGGTAGGCGGTAGGCGCGTTCCATGTGATTATCTGAATTGCGCGCGAGCGGCGGCGCCTGCAGGGAACCGGGGCCCGCGCTAGCCGCTCCCGGCCAAGGCCGTGCGTCTGCACCTTGCAGGCTATTCGTGGCCGCCGATCGCACGCCATGATTCCATTCAAGCTCAGCCAAGTGCTTCTTCGAGTGCTCGTTTCGCAGTGTATGGGTTGCGCAACGCAGGAACCGTCCCGAGCCTCTGATATTGCTGAACCTCGACGTGTCTGCCCGACAGTGTCCGACATGGTGAGTGCCTTTCACCCGCACTGTCTCGTCCCGGAGTCCGCGTTGACCATCCAAGCCCGCTCTTTATGATCACTTCTTTTTGTTGGGTGACAGCATCACCCAAGACTCTTTTTCCCAAGAACGGGGGTTTGCGTTTGGCGCAGCCCTTCAAGCTGGTCAGTCCACCTCACTCGATGCTTCTTTCTGCTTCTCTCTCTCCCTTTTTTTTACTGGCAAACTTTCGCTGCGCTTCGGATCGAGCCTCCGCGCCCAATTCCATATGCAATGCTGTGGCCAAATAGCGAATGCGGTCCAAACGCTGGCACGGCCCACTGAAAGCTTGCATGCTGACCACCCCCACCATTAGCATACATACGGCGACTCGATGTTGTCAACCGAGGCTTCAGGTAGCATGTCATCCCCAACCGTGACCATGGGCGCTGATGTCATAAAGCGGGTACAACACTCGTCAAGCTCTCCAGATCCTACCGGCTATCCTGCCACCACCAGATCAGGCCAAGATTCGCTTCATGGTATTAGGACCATGCCCACATCATGCCATCTCATAATTGACCACGCAGACCGTTTTCTTTGGCGCAAACGATTCCTCGTTACCAGAGGCACCCAACAAGCAGCACATTCCGCTCGATGAATTCAAGGCCAATATAACGGCCATCGTCTCTCATGCTCGCGTACAGGCCCATGCCCCACGCATCATCCTGGTTGCCCCTCCCCCGATCAACGAGCATCTGTGGTGGCCTAGGGACCAATCGAATGGCTACACGACTGTCTCGCGATTGGCCGAGTCGACCAAAGTATACGCCGACACAGTCGTCCAACTAGGCGCCGAGCTGGGCCTCCCGGTGGTTAATCTATGGAAAGCCTTCATGTCGCAGACTGACTTCGATGTCAATGCATGGAAGCCCGGAGACCATGTGCTTGGTTCCTTGGCCTTGGCACAGAGCGACGCATTGGCCGACCTCATGTACGATGGTATGTCTGCTCGGCGCATTTCGGGTATGAAACATTGGTGTTGACAGCAACGGACAGGCCTTCACATGAGCCCGGCCGGCTACAAAATTCTGTACAATGAGTTGGTCGAGGTGATTGCAGCCAACTGGCCCGACCAGATGCCAGACAAACTTCCCATGGTGCTGCCGCCATGGAACGACGAGGCTGCTTGGAAGGCGTGGGAACATGACCAATCTACCGCGACATCAGCGTAGCAATAGCAGACGTTGAGTTGGCATCCATGGACGTCCGACTGTACTATGAATGCGTGTCCACCTGCCCACAGCGCGTATGTATGCGGGGATGCTTGCGGGGACGGGCGCACGTCTCGTCCAATCGGACTTGAGCCGTAACTCCGGGAACGATTGCTTAGCGGCGTAGCCTCAAATCAACCTCAGAATAGTATCGCAGTGAACATGTGTAAACACCAACCGTAGCAAACTCTCCAAAATTGACAGCCCATTTTCCCTTTACAACACTGTAAATCATTTCGGTTTCTGTTCCACCACCTTTACAAGGCCCTGTTGGTTGCTGGCACACGCAGGTTGGGCATTAGCACCTTCTGCTTCCAACGCTTCTTGACTAGTCAGTCCCCTTGACCAACCATCGCCGCTTGCCTTTCCCCTTTGCCGACTTCGCTTCAAGACCGCTTTCGCATCTTCCTGAATCCTTTGCGCCCACCGAGCCCCTCCATCTCAAGCCCCACAGACGGCCAATAGCTACTGCGTCCTCGCCGCTGCTCCGTCACCGCTGCCCGACCCAGGCCTTCGCATACATCAGATACATATAGATCACCCAACCGATATCATAGACGACGAGAAGGTTGAAGAGTAGAGGGGCAGTAGCTGTTCGGGGCTTGTCGGTAGGGGAGCGCCTACGCGAAGGTCGGGCTCTCTTTATTGTGCACGCCGCCAGGGGATGCGAGAGCTGGGGGCATGGATCCCCAGAGCGTAGCTTTTCAGCCACGCGACGATCTCTGGCACGTCCAGAGCGAAATGCTCCGAGTACAAGAGAGCCAGGCCGAACTCGCTGACCGCGTCGCCCGCTTGGAGCGCAAGCAAGAGGATGACTCCCGCCTGAAGAACGTCTGGGGGACTTCCTCGCCCTTCCCTTCAGTCCTGGGTGGGACACCACAGCAAGGTACTGAGCCAAACTTTCCACCATTCGCGCAGATCTAATACGCCACAGTGCCCCTGCAACAGCCTACTGCTGAGCACTTTTCCAACTTTGATGACCACTCAAGCAACCTCATCGGTAACCTCCAGCTCGACGACGATGAAGTACCCCGCCGCGTCGGCGTCACCTCGCGCGCCAACAGCGTACGTTTCGATGAGACAGCCAACCATGGCCACTGGGCTCATGCGTCACGATCCTCACTCGATCTGATACCTCGCACAGGCAGCGGCTTGGGCGGGCATGCCATGAGCGAGCGCAGCTACTCGCACAAGTCGGATGGAAGGCAAAGCTCGGCTGGGCAGTCAGTACATTCCATGGCGTCTGGTCGTGCAAACAGCCTGACAAGCTTTGGGCCGACAACGCCTCAAGATGCCCCAGGACTGGCTCCTGGCTTATTCATTCTGGGCTCTGTGCCCGCCATCATACGTTGCTGGCTCAACACTAACTTCAAGCACGATACTTTATTGTACGCAGCCGTGTGCTCCGGGTCATACATCTCTCGCGTGGATTTTCACATAATTGAACGTCTCGGCTTCCAGGACCAAGTCGTGTTGGATGATGACGGTGTTCGCAAAATCAAGCTGTCCGTTTACCTCCCAGAAGCCGTACCAGTGTCGGCATCCTCACGGTCCAACAGCTCTGCGCCACAGCTGCCATCAGTTGGCGTGAACTTCCATGTTATCCAGGAGCACAATCCCGAAGCCAATCCAAAAGCTATTCAGATCTTCCTCGGCAGCGATATGCTTCGTGCACATAATGCCGATTTGCTGTTTTCGTCTAGCCAATTGACTCTTTATGACGATGATCACGGTAAACTTCAGATACCCCTGGTTCGCCCGGAAGACGAGCGCGCCTTCAATTCGTTACATGTTTCCAATCAATTGCATGCCGCGCCTGTAGAGCAACACAAAACAGGTCCGATGTCCACATCAGCGCAATGTCATGCTCCAAGTGAAGGTTCGGCCACTTCAGCAGCCCACGACACGTTTTTGTCCACGGACAAGTCGACTGACACAGGCACGGCAACCAACTCCGACGATGGAGGGTCGAGCGGCCGGACCAGTCTCGAACAGCGTGCACGTCTCAGTCTCTCACTTTCTAGTCGTGCAGAAAACAAAAATGCGCAGGAACCGGCGGCTGTTAGAGAGGCTCCGCGCTCCACGGCACCATCAGCTATCTGGAGCAATTGGCGCCGTGATCAAGCGGAGAAAGCCGGCACAGGCTCGCTGGACTGGGCGAGTGTGGGTAAAACCACGAGCTCGAATCCTAGCTACCAGCGACGTGATACAGGCATCAAAGTGCTGAAGCCGTCCAAGCCTGCGAGGTCCATGTCCGCTTCAAACTCGTCGCCTGCTACAGGGCAGTCACGCTTCTTCGATGATGGAAAGCGAAGGGGCGAAACTGAGACGAGCAGCAGCAGCCAGGCACCCCCCCAAGCAAAGAGAACGGTATCTGCCGAAAAGGTAAAGGAGAGTCATCCCCCGCCGACCAAGCCCCGGTCTGCGAATCCGGTTGGAGGTGCCTCTGCGTTTGCATGGCTGAAGAATGGTGGGCCGAAATAAATAGACTTGCCGCGTCGTCTGGCATCCTCGCTTAGTAGGTAGTAGTTGAGAGTTTCTGCGCTTCGCGCCCGCAGCCGACTCGAACAATCAAAGTAAAAGCAAAGCAAAGCAAAGCAAAGCTGTCTTGCTGTCTGATGGTGAAGTGTGAAACATGGTTGGTTGCTGCAAGCGAGGCAGGGGTGGATGCTTCACTGCTGTCGCCAAGCTCGCTTAGTCGCAAGGCTGAGCTGGTAGTGGGAATAGAGGGTGACGACGGGCTAGGTATGCCAGTTGGTGTGCACTCATTTTTTTGCGGAGCATTGTACGGCAGCCCACGTCCCCGACCGCTGCGCAGCTTTCCCCTTAACGAAGAGAGGACCGACTCCTTAGGTATCGCAGCCCACTCGACGACGCGTTGCATATTCCTTCTCTGCCGTTTCGGCTATCCTTCACCGTATAATATAGTCTGTCCAGGAGCTCGTCACGTCACGGGCTTCACGGCAGGCACGCAACTTCAAGACGGCCTCCACTAATAATAAGAAGCGGAAGATCGTGGCCCCCGCAAAAGACTCGCCAACCCCCAGGGACGACACTCATTCACCGAATGTGGGCAGCACTGGTGTAGGCTCCCCTCGTTCCTCCCCGCAGCCTTCAGTATCGCCCCCTCGCTACTTGCCACCGCACCTGCACGACGAGGTTCTCGTGGACGCCTCCGACTCTGGCAGTCAGTTTGCACGAGACCACGGCAACGGGGCAAGCTCTCCCAGCGAAGCCTACGCCAACCTCTCGCTCGACAGCCGCGACGGCTCCATCACCGATCTCGACCGCACACGCACCGCCGAACAGCTTTGCACATCACGGCCCCCGCCCCGGGCATCCTCACCCGCTAAGCGCTCTCACTCAGATATGGACGACAAGACCGACACCAATACCACTTCCCGGACGGGTGATGCGCAGTCGGCCGCCCCAGCTACCAAGCCACCGCCGACAAGCCCACCACCACGCAGCGCGCGTGCAACTTCGGTAGACATGGCTGACACGCCCAATAGCGCCAGCTCCGAAGCTGACGGCGTCGTTTCTGACTCCTCGCCTATCGGCACCGAAGCCGCTCAGCAGGCCGGCCTGCCTAGCATAGACGAGCAGGTGACTCGCGTCATGGGCATGATGACAAGCGAGCCTCTGGTCGACCGCCAAGAGGGCTATATCATTTCAGAGAGGTGGTTAGAACGTGTCTGGGCAAGGACATCCGAGAATGTGGGCAGGCCTCAAGATTTCAGCAAGGAAGCGACTCAGGGTCCTGTTGGCCCCGTGGACAACTTGCATCTGGTCGATACAGAATTGCTACAAGAGGATCTGGCCGACCAGCGTGGCGAAGACTTTATTCCGCTGAACAAGGCAGCGACACTGGGCCAGGACTTTGAGGTTCTGCCTCGCAAAGCATGGGAGCTGGTGTTGGGCTGGTACGGACTCAAGAAGGGTACTCCAGTCATCCGCCGGTATGCTCATAACACGGTACCCGGTCAAGCCAGTGAAGACATTTCATATGAACTCCATCCTCCTATCATCACTATCCGAAAAGTACGAAAATCAGCCAATCTTACCGATAACTCCAAGCTGGCCGAGAAAATCGTCGCCAGCCGATATGAGAGCTTTGTTACCTTTCTCGAAGCTGCCAAAAAGGCTGCGGGCATTGATTTGAATAACAAGGTCCGGATCTGGAGAATTCTCTCTACCGCGCCCACAGACAAACCCCAATCCTCTCAACCATCTGGCATACTCACTCCAGATGCATCGCCCCGCAACGGTTCCCCTGTTGCACCAGCAGGTGTCCAACGGCCTTCTCTCGTTATGGACGTTGCAAGTTTCAACGGCCTTGCGTACGGAACAGAGCGTGAGCTAGTAACCGGCAAGGATGAGAATGCCAATGAGACTTACAACGAGTCTCTCACTCTGGCCGATGCTGGTCTCACACAGGATCAAATCATTGTATTGGAGGAACATGACGAGAAGGGCGAATACATTTCTGACACAACCAAAGAGGCTTCCAGAAGTAAAGCCAGCGCGCTGACAGGCAAAGGCCTCCAGAGCAACACTACGAGCGGCAGGAATACACCCACCAGTGGTCCTGTGACGCGCGGAAGGAAACAAAACGGCAAGGTGCGTGGCCATGTTGGTTTGACGAACCTCGGCAATACTTGCTACATGAATTCGGCTCTTCAATGTCTCCGGAGCGTCGAAGAATTGAGCATGTACTTTCTAAATAACAAGTGGAAAGAAGAGGTCAATGTCGACAACCCAATAGGCCATAAGGGTGTTATTGCCAAGTCATACGCTGCGCTGCTGAATGCCATCTACAGTCTCGACAACAACTCGTCTGTCTCGCCAAAGGACTTCAAGCAAAAATTGGGAAGAGCCAATAGCCTGTTCTCCGGTTACGGTCAGCAAGATTCTCAAGAGTTCGTCAGCTGGTTGGTGGACGCGTTACACGAGGACCTCAATCGGATACATAAAAAACCATATCGAGAAAATCCAGATTCAGAAGACGACACTTATCGTGACCCAGAGGCAGTCAAAAAGCTTGGCGAAATCTATCGAGAAAATCACCGCGCTCGGAACAACTCTGTAGCGATGGACTTGTTCAGTGGGTTCTACAAAAACACCATGGTCTGCCCAGACTGTGAAAAAGTCAGCATAACATTTGATCCCTACAGCCAACTCACCCTGCAATTGCCCATAGAGCAGACTTGGACACACACCATCACATATGTGCCGCTCCGCGGAAAACCTTACCAGCTCGAGGTTGACATCGACAAGAACGCTACCATCAAAACACTAAAGGAGTTTGTCGGCAAGCGCGGCGGCGGTGTTCCAGCGAACCGTATAATGGCGTCTGAGCTTTACAGCCACAAATTCTACCGGCACTTGGATGATGCACTCACCGTGTCCGAGTCGAATATCGGAGCTCGGGACGACATATACTTTTATGAGCTCGACATGGCGCCAAGCAATTGGCCAGCTCCAAAAAAGAAGGGCTCGAAATATAAGATGTTACTCTCTCAATCTTCTGACGAGGACATTCCAGACGCCGCTTCGCCGCTCCATGACCGCATCGTTGTCCCTCTTTTCCATCGCAGCCCAAGTGTGTCCGCTTATAGGTCGAGCAGTACTGGAATGGCGCTTTGGCCTAGTTTTATCGTACTCACACGAGAGGAAGCAAGAGACTATGACGCGATCTTCCGAAAGGTTTTGGCAAGAGTTGCACAGATGACTACACGAAACATACTGAGTGAGCTTAGTGGATCAGATCAGTCGCAATCTGGTTCTGATGTTGTGCTAACAACCGAAGAAGATGCTTCGCCAAACGACCCCCAGGTCAAGGACGGCTCGGTGGAGGGGGAAGATATGGTGGAGGTAACCATGACGGACGCTAAAGACACACCCACAGCCCAAGCCGAAGATGCCAACCAGATTCCAGAAGTGCTTCGTCCGGGCGGCTACATCCACCCGGAGTTTAGGTATGTGGAGCACTCTTGAAACATTCGGATAGTTTGTGACTAATACACAACAGGCAACTGTTTGAAATGAAGCATACAAGGAAAAGCACTGAGATTGTGACCACCGGTTGGAGTACACTAGATCACAACCGCGTGTGTGAGCCCATTTCAAAACGTATCCGGGTGCCCTCATCACGAGAGGAGTCTGTCCAGTCGTCTACCGGTGGAAGTGAGCCTACATCCAGCGATGAAGACGAAGACGCTTCCCAGTCAACAGTTGCTGATCCTGAGGTTGCGGCTGAAACGACAAATGTCAGCAGCGACGAAGAGATGCAATCAGTCGAGCCGGAAGCAACCGAATTTACGCGATCAGGTCGTCAGAACAAGAAGAAGAGCAAAAAGGCGCGGAAGCATGAGCGAAAACTCGAACGGAAGAACAAAAACAACAAGAACTTCAAAAACCGGAAAGGTGGTAGGGTCCCTGAGCAACCCAATTATCCAGATGATCCGGATGACGAGAGTGACGACCGCCTGATCCGCATGGGTGAGGGCATCGTGCTTGATTGGACTTCGGATGCAATCGATGCCTTATTTGGGGGTACTTCGGAAGATGACCCTCGGGGCGCCGATGTTATCAAGTCTATTGAGGTGCTTGACGATCCTGAAATTCGAGACAAAAAGGCCAAGCGTGCGGCTCGTAGGAAGAACGGCATCAATCTGGACGAATGCTTCACTGAGTCGTCAAAGAGCGAAGTGCTCTCTGAGGATAACGCCTGGTATTGCAGCCGGTGCAAAGAGCTGCGACGCGCAACAAAGACATTGGAAATCTGGACAGTGCCGGACATACTCATCATCCACCTCAAACGTTTCAGCGGCCATCGAACGTTCCGAGACAAAATCGAGGATTTGGTAGATTTTCCGGTTGAGGGCTTAGATCTTTCGGGTAAAGTTGGTTTCCCCGAGGGCAAGGATCTTATCTACGACCTGTTCGCTGTCGACAATCACTATGGTGGTCTTGGAGGGGGCCACTACACAGCCACTGCTCAGAACTTTTTCGATAAGCAGTGGTACGACTACAATGGTAAGTAGCCCCATCTTCTACCTGAAACATTCAAGTCTCAACAGGCATCCTCGGATTTGTCATCATAGAAAGCTAACTTTCCTAGATTCGATTGTCTCTCGTTGCGAATCTGGTCGAAAAGCCGTTTCGAGAGCTGCCTACTTGCTCTTCTACCGCCGCCGCTCGCCTGTCCCTTTAGGCCCTCCAGAGCTTCAAAAGGTTGTGACCGCCGATGTCAGCAACCCAGACTCTGATGACGAAGACAATACGGACGCAGATGATCAGCAGGCTCGTTCCCGTTCACCGGCGGGAAACGGCTTGCGCCTCGGCGATTCGTCCCGCAATGGGTCGTCGAGCGCTGGCGCAGTCGGAGCGGGAGCCGCAGTCCTGCGCGAGGATGGCTATCAGCGTTCAGCAGCCGGGAACCGTCAAAAGAGCGGAGCCGCAGCCGGGAGCCTGAGTGACGACGATGACGAAGACCTGCCCCCGTATGCTGACGAAGATGAAGGGTTCGTCGAAGACTCTTATGCCAACAACAACCCCTGGGGACCGGAAAACGACAGACCAATGTGGAGTTTCAACGCACTTAGCGATAATGCAATCCGCAACGATAATGATTCGGATACTGCTGGTGTGGCGTCTGACACCGGTGCGGCATCCACGGGTGACGGCATGGACCTGAGCGATAGACTTTTGGAAGATTTTGGCGATGATGAACCCATCAAGGGAGGATGGGGTGGTGTCGCAACGCCGGTTACGCAGCAGGACGATGAAGTTGCTGAGATCAGGCTTATTGGCAACTGAGGGTTTGACAGCGATACATCAATTGGACTTTAGAAATTAGATGAAACACGATTGACGAAAAGAAGATGGTGTTGACGAGGCAAAGGGTTGAGATGGGGACTTACGCAACGGCGCGTTTCTTGCATAGCATCCGCAGGCGCGGGTTTGACGTATTGATCGAGCGTGCATTGTTTCCCCAACACTTGTTTTTTTTTTGTGTTGTGAGAGCAGATGTGTAATGCAATATTATTATGAGGCCATCTTGTTTCCGATACCGCCATGGATACAATTCCAATAGTCTACTGTAATATATCCGGAATCTTGGCTAGGCCATGTGCCAAATCCGTGTCACGAGTGTTTGTTTGTACAGCAAGATGAGAGTTTTGAGCCTGATTTGGTTCACCTCGCAGGCTTCCGTCATGACAAATGGCCTTCGGTCACTCAAATCGCCAGTGCAGCCACCCAACAGGCGGGATGACTGACATGAGGAAGGCTTGCACCGTACAACCCTTTATAAGCTGGAAAAATCAGATAGTGTGTAATCACTGTAAGCACTAGGCACGGAATGCTTTGAAGTGGCTGCTTAATCCTCCTTTCTCTTGAATGAATACTTGTATAGAAACCGCTCAAACAGTCCGGGAGGATGAGAAGACGGTGAGGTCAAACCTAAGCCACTCGTGTCCTTACGAGCAAGGATTTTAAAGCAGCCAATGTGATTCCCAGAGCCAATCCAGAAAAGAAAACAGATAGATATATGATTCAGATTTCCGCATAGTCAAGATACGGAGTACATAGATAAGGGGGCAGATATCTCTTTGGTACTCCAATCTGGATATGGAGAAGATGAGAAAGATGGGGTGGGTTGTGACATTGGCATGCTCAGGATGGGTCTACCATTGGGGTTCTGCCTCCTTTTCTCCCATTCCCTCATCCACCTAGCACGTGTGAATCCACGCTGCCTTTTTGACACACATCATACACGGTGGGATCGGGAAAGAGGCCCCAGGTTATATCACAGGGTAGAGGGTGCGAGGAACGGAGTTTGAGCGGTGCAAATATGTGATTTGTCTCTATGCGCTGGGTAAGTCATTCCCTGAGGAGGGTGAAGCTATGTACATAATAAACCAGACGGGACATATGATTGCTAAACGCCATTGGAGAGAGAGGTATATTTGTGTAAAAAAAACGTCATAATGAGTTTTGTTTCTTCCTCACTCGCAAGCGTGTGGTTGTTCTTCACCTCTGAATTTCTTTCTCCTAGCGCAAAAGCGCCTCGTGCAATATGCACCGGTGCATTCTGCAGAATGGGCGTGTTCGACGTTGTGTCGTTCGACTTCTCGCTTCGTCAGCATCTTGCCGTCGTTGCAAACTTCGCATATAGAGTCTATCACAGCGTCAAGGGCTTTCTGCATGTCGGTTGGGTGGGGTTTTGCGCAGGGGTCGCGCCAGCGAAGTTGGGTGGTGGATGGCACGAAGAAATCGGCGTCAGAGTAGGAGGAAGAAGATGGAGAGGGTGAAGGACAGGAAGTATTTGTTGTTGTAATGCTGCTATTGGGATTGAATTGGAACGGCGCACGTGTTGATGGCGTAGGGGTGACGGTGACGTTTGTGGCTGAGGAACTTTCGTCAATGGGAACAAGGGATCTGTTGTGCGTTGGGTGAGAATGTGAGGCTAGTTCGAGTATTGTGTCTGGTGGAGGCTTTGTGTGCAGTAGTGCGGCGACAAAGTCGGGATCAAACTGAATTGTCGAGATACCTGCGCTTTCACACATTGAAGTGATCTGGACAATTTCGTCTCTTTCTTTGGTATCCAACAATCGCGTTTTTGCTTGTTGAGCCATTGATTCAAGAAAGGACTTGCTGACTATGGTAAAATATGCCTTGTGTACAACAGATCGAACGTTTTCTGGAACCATGTCTCGTAGGCAGAGGGCAAGGTCACCCGTCAGCTGTGAGGAGGAAATGACTTGCTCGTACGTCTGCGTTGATGAAATAGGGAAGATTTTTCCAAGCCTCTGGTACGAAGAACTATCAAGGGCTCGGGCGTGTGTTCCAGCAATCTTGGCAACCAGGGCAGCCATGACTTCCGACAGCAACGGCTCATCGAACGTTTCTGCAGCCAATATATACGGCTGGACGCCATCGGGGTCTTGGGCCTCCGGGTCTGCACCACCGTCTAGAAGGACCCGAAGACGCGCGATGAGATCGACGGCGGGGCAGTCCGTAATACACTTGCGCAAGGGACTGATCAAATCGTTTTCTGTGCGGTTTGGACTTATGCCTTTCGCCAGCAACACTTGTATATCACGCAGCGTATCAGCAGCATGTCGTTTTGCATCCGGACAATTGCCAAGAATTTCAAAGAGGACAGCTGAGCCATTGTCGCTGGGTGATCGGACAAAGTTATCGATAGTTGATCTGGCTAGAGTTGGCGTTGAATGCCAAAGCGCTTGGTGTAAAAAGGTATCTCTCGAAGGTGATTGGCAAGGAACTCCCTGGAAGGGCAATCGAAGATTGGCACCTTTGCGCAAAAACGTGGCGAAGCACTCAAGCTCTTCCTGTGAGATATCGAAAGCCCAATACGGACGAGTCCTCCATGGCCGCAAGAACGCGTCAAGAGCCGAGCGTATTGTAGGATCTTCAGACATACTGTGGATATTCGCTCCTGCAACAAGCAATTGTTTGAGAATATCGTGACAGCGTGTGCGGTACGAAAGATCAGCATAGTTATTCGTTCTGCGCACCAGACATAGCTGTAGTGGGGAGTTTACACAAGGCTGAGCGAGTGGGGGATCCACATCCTCAACGTTTGCGCCTCGACTCAAAAGTATGCGGACGACTTCCGGGTGCATCCAAAATACAGCTTGTCGCAATGGTGTCCACTTAGAGTCAGGAAGACCATTAACAGCTGAGCGACCCAGTTGAAGTAGCGCTTGGACAGTTTCGACCCGTCCGTTCTTTATGGCATTGTGTAAAGCTAGGTCTGAGCCAAGTGGATGTTTAGAGCCTTTTGCGCCATATGCGAGTAAGAGCCAAGTGATTGGACCGCAAGGCATGCCGCATGCAATATCAAATAATGTCTGTTCAGAATGTTGCAAGATGACCATCTGGCTAAGGGCGGGATGACCGAATAGACGGCTATTGGATTCAAACAAGGTTGAGCCGATAGGATCGTTAATGTGATCGACATTGTTGGTAATTAGCCTTTGGAGTCTCTCGATGTTGATGTCGAGTACTGCCTCAACCATGTCCAATACAATATCCGACGGCTGAGTAGAATCCGCAAGCCACATCTGGGACGAGGTCTGGAGGCTGTAAAATTCTTGGTTAGTATGACCTCAGCTGCGTAATAACAATTGAGATGAGTCTTACTCCGGAGGCCTTATGAATGTCGATTCTATAATGTCTTCAACCTGCTCAACTCCCAGACTAGGCGAAGCAGCACCAATGTGCCACTCTTCGATCTCTACGGGATGGTTATTCGGCGAATCATTCATCTCCACAGCCTCAGTCGTCTTAGCGGATTCCTCCTCACATCTATGCTCATCCGTCATCGGAATATTCTTGCTCCTTCGTCTTTTCTGCCGCGGATTCCCAGTAGCACTGCGCGGGCGATGCCTCATCAGCCCCCACTCCTTCAACTTCATACGATACGCTCGTGTGCTGGAGTTCCCACATTAGTAAAGCATCCACACAGCACTCACCACTTTCCACAAACAACTACTTACGAAGCGCGGAACCTGTACTTCCGCTCCATCATGTCCTTGACCTCTTCAAGTGTTTTCTTCTGCGAGAAAGAAAGCTCCTTGATTTCATCCTGTACCAAATCCCAGTCTTTCGTCATGTTGGCGAAATAATTGTATATATATATATATATATATATATATATGTAGCTGGGCAGTGATGGTAAGTTTAATTCTTGCACATATGCTTACTTTCCCAAAAGAAAACAAAAGGTGCGAATAAGTGAGCATGTGCGAACGATGCGGTCGGAGAGCCAAGGAGGCGCGGATACAAGGAAATATTAGATGTGCAAAATAGCTGGAGATGTAAAACTGGAGACGATGGCGATTAAAGATACTAACATGTGCAACTCTAGCGTTATGTATAGAGTTGCACATTGGACGGAGTAGAGCGGTGGATGCATGTGCCAAGTGAGCGGTAGGGGTGGCTGTGTCCAAAGTGCAATTCTGACACTAGTATGCTTTTCGCCTAGTGTACTCACATCATTATTGCACAGCCCAGTTGAGCCCAGCTCCGGCTGATTCGGAGCGTAAAATTGTAAGCATGTCTTCGATGTGAGTTTTCAGCGTGAGGCTCAAGTCTGCAAGGGGCGATCAAACTTGTCTAGACGAAAAAAAATATTCGTATACGTGCAACGTAAAGGTATCTTGTCTATCATAACGCTAAAGAATAATACTCCGAAAAGAAAGTTGCATAATGGCCTCATCGACCACCGATTTGGCTCTTGGGAATAGGCCTGGCCCACAACAGGATGCAGTTCAAGGCGATCATCATTATACCGATTATCCAGAAGACTTGAGCGTAATTGGTCTTGTGATAGCGGAAGATGATGGCGAAAATGATGCCACCAAAATTGCCGGTTGCGCCAACGATGCCAGACAGAACGCCTTTAAATGTTGTTAGTGCCGACACATGGCATACTTCAGGAGGAGCGAAACTCACCATTAGCATGAGGATGGACATGCGGTACTAAAGCAAAGTTGGCGCCATTGCCAGCTTCAAGGAAGATAGCCATTACAGCAATGAGGCCAATCATCTCATCCAGGTTTTTGGGGTCAATCCTGCCAATGATGATACACAACACGCCGGACATGATGCCGGCAAAGTTAATCAGGAACTTCTTGGCCCATAGATTGTGGCCAGTGATTTTGTAGACAAAATCAGCGGTCACGCCGCCCAGAGGACGTGTCACAATGTTCAAAAGACCGAACATGGCAGCCCAGCGACCGGATTGCGTCTGGCCCAGATAGGAAAAGTTCTTGAGGTAGTAGGCGCCAAGGACAGAATTGATGGCTAATTCGCCGCCAAAAGAGCAGAAGTAGCCTGTGCAAAGTGAGGCGGTTTGAAGAGAGAAAATGACTTTTACGACCTCCTTAAGGCTTGGCTTGACAATGACTTCGTGTTGGACTTGATCAATAATTTGGAGATCTCCACGACCAGATTCGACATCTGCGGTGGACTCGGGACGTTTCTTCTCATCGTTGGAAGATATGGAACTTGCGGCTGTGGGCTTATCGTTTATAGCACCAGCTACAGGCACAACGGTTGCACTTGTGTGTGAGTGGTTGTTGGACTGGACGGTCACACCGCGTTCAGACCATTTCCCAGTAGGAGTGTCGTCGGTCAAGAGCAAGAGACCAAGAGCACAAGCGGTGATCATGATGAAGGGAACGATAAAAGCGACCCGCCAGGCGACATGCGAAGAGAGGCCTTGGTCTGTCTTAAGGGAGTCATAGATGGCTGGCATGACGAAACTAACAAGGTTTAGTACATGTTGCGATGCACAACATGAGACGGGCTTACTATGTGATGCCACCACCAGAGTTGCCCCAGCCACCGACCAAGGCGTTAGCTGTGCCGACAACATTTTTGTCGAAGAAGCCAGTACTCCAAACCTGACAGGGAACAAAAGTACCGCCGAGGATACCGACAAAGAAGCGAATGAAGTATAGACCTGTGGCATTGGTGGCTGTACCAGCAAGAGCAGTAGGGATCGCGCCAGCAAATAGCAGCAAGGCAAAAGTCTTGCGAGGCCCAATATGATCGCACAAGGGGCCAGCGATAAAGCGGACCAACAATGTGGCACAAAGCGCTATGATGTTGGAGTTTGCAATCTGATCTTGAGAAAGATGTAGGTCCGCCTTGATACTCTTACTCAGCTGTAGAGGTTTAGTCAATAACATGATTTGTGGGGTGAGGGAGCAGGGCAGCCATACCAGAGGCGGAAACGCGTACCTGATTATCGTGAGTATATTGTGGGGCAAGCGTTCCACTTGTGGAGAAGCTACTTACCATGACCAGAACGCGATGAAAAAACCGAGGTAAGAGAAGAAGAACACTCGTCCATATTTGTTAATGGGGTTGAGTACAGGGATCGACCTTGCCTTTTGGTTATAAGGGTTGATCTCTGGTGCTGACCAGAGGAGGTTGAGGGCAAAAGGCATGATGAGAATCTGGCTGGATGCTGACGCTTGCCGATGAAGATGACCACAAATGGCAGTCCAGAATTTATATGGACAAACAGCCAGAAACCCCATCTGTGACAATTCCGCGGTGAATGTCAGTGACGCAGCTACCCCAACCTTCCCAAGCCTGTGGCGCAAAGATGGCGCCTTAGATGAAGATCAGACTTCTCCGATACCTAGAGGCGGTAATCCTGGTGGGTAATCGTTATCAGCATCGTCAATAAACAGCGACTGTGATTCCAGACGCCCCGGATAATGTACGCTAGAGCGCGTAGCAGGGATGTCCAAGATGTCTCTGATCAGCACACCGACTTTGTTTTGGAATCTACACAGCGATTTAGCATATTGTATTTCATCATAGTGCGGCCAAAATATGTCGAAAATGGGAGATTGCTATGCGAAGGGTCCCAGTTTGCTGCGGCTGATCGTTGACGCGGGATGGTGGGGGACGGCAAAGGCGTTGCCCTTATCTCTTGGCGGTACCCAGGCGAGAGACTAGGCTTGAGCCCGACATGGGTCCTTATCAGAACTTGTAGAGATAATATCAGTTGCTGCTTTTCCGCGGTGTTCAGCATTTGACAGAGTGCTTTCGTCCTGCAACAATCACTAGTCGTTTTCTTATTTGTCGTTCCTAGCAATTCCGGAGTTCTTGAACGGTGACATGAACAAGAGGCCTGGGCTCCCTCACACCACGGAGCAGCTTCAGATATTCATCAAACCACTGCTTATTATACCAGGCTTCATTTTCCAATTGGAACTGGCGTGAATTGGTGGGCATGAAGTCTAAATAAATGTTGTAGTTGTCTGCTGGACGGAAATGAAGGTCTATCATGATAGGCATCTCAGGCTGATTCAGCCGGAAGAACCACCGAACAGTTGCTGGCTCAACGCTGCACAACTCTTGAGAATCTGTGCTCGAATTTGACATGGGTTCTTTCTTGAAGATCTGTTCATCTATCAGAGCCTGTCGCTTACGAGACGGAACGCGGGCCAATCGGCAATGGAATCAGTACCTTATCTCGCATGACAGCAATCTCCCTCTGCTGCGAATCTGTCTCCATAATGGGCGAATTGAAGCGCATTCGTGAATTTGGGACGTACATCATTGCCGGCACACCGAAAAGTCTCGGGAAACGTCATTGTCATTCATGTGCTATTGACCTTCATCGTGCCAAGTCTTCAAGAACCTTGGAAGAGGCCCTGAGACGGTTGGAAAGCAGATCTCGCTGTTCTAATGCACGGCTGAGAATTATTGTCAAGTGGTTTCATAAGTGTGCTGAATTACAAGAGTCGTGCTGTTGTCGTGGTGTCGGGGCAATAGTACGAGAATGGCGAACAAAAGTGCGAAAAGGCGAAGCGAGCGAATGGAATCGAGCATCTCCGGCGATGAAGACATTCTGGCAAGTGTGGGTCCTTTCGATATTGGAGCTAATTGTCTTGAGTAACCGCGGAGATGCTGTTGTTTCAGGCTCGACGTATGCTTGGTAAAGTAAATGCGCGGCCTCATAGCTGTGACTTGATAAGAAACTCGCAAATAATTTTACAGAAGAATTTTGAGAGCGCCTTATCGGTGGAAAAATACTTACTGCTCACTCCATTGACTGAATGTCTGCGCAACTAAGCCCTCTCCAGCGTTCTCTTGCTTTGAGCACTCCTAAGCCATATGCCACCGCACCGCACACAACCAGCACATGCATGATCTGGTGGCTGCTGCCCACGATATCGTAACGTCTTGGATACCATCTTTCAGGAACCCTGCATGCATATATTATCGCCCCTGTGATATGAAATACCCCAAGTGCAAGGTAGTAGGAAAGACTCATTCTCTGTTCCATTTGGTGCCGCCCAAAGTGATAAACACCTTGGATAATCGGAACAAAAGATGAGAGGCCAAGGAGGACGTATGTTCCTGTTCGAAACCCTTTGCAGGCTGTACCTGTGAAAGAAGGGTGTATAGTAGTTATTGCACAGGCAAGAGCCGCACCTGTAGCAAAAATGCTGTGAGCTAGTTGCAGGCCAGGTTCGCAGCGGAAACCGAAATGCACGCTGGCAATGGTGGTGCCCCAGAGAGGCACCACAATACCAAGATAGTCAAACCGACTTGTCCATGTGCGAGTAGCATGGCTGTGATCCAGGAAGATGTGATATCTGCTTTTGTGTCAGTTCATCGCCTTTTCTTGTGAGAAAAAGTGATGTAGAGGGAAAGAAAAAGAATACCACCCACACGAACGAGAGAAAAAAGCATACGACAACAGAGATGAAGTATACTAAAACTGCCAGCTCATCCTTTTTCTCCACGTGCATTTCACTGGCATACAATCCCGAAATGGCGGTTGCATACAAGAAAACCGCCGCGCCCACGACATGTGACCAGATGTTCACTGTCTCATTATGAATGCGGAAAGCGCTCTTGAGCGAATTGCGATAAGAAAGGGTTGCTCGTCTAGTCCTCTTTGTCAGACTCATGTTGTGTTATACTAGGCAAAGAAGAGCAACTTACCGATAATTTGTGATTATAAACTCGTTATCCTGCTGCCAAGGCACTGCATCAGTGGACTGTTAGTGATCTGTAACTTCTCTGCAAGTGACTAAAGAATAAGAGGGCCTTACAAAGGTCATCCCATTCAAGCAACGTTTCATCTTCCACCGACTGGCGGGCATGGTACTCTCCATATCTCTTCTCGCCGGGCAGCAGCAGGTGAGTTGTTGATGTCGCGCCGGCATACCAATATCCATGGTTCTTTCCCTCTATGATCTCCTCTGCTTTCTCCTTGGCGCCTTGGCGAGTATCTGATGCTATGCCTTCTTCCCCAGATCTCGATCGCAACGAAACGCCACAGTGGGAAGGTCTGATCGGACTGTTGAAAGGCAGTGTTGAGAGGCACTGGCCACCCCCCTCTGAGAGCCCTACTCCCTTATTTGTCACCCTTGTGTAGCTGGACATACTTACACTATGCAACCTAAAAGGTCCAATGAACCCGTGCTAACAGTTCTGGATGAGCCTATGCCCGTTACTGATGTTTTATTTGTTTTTCTGTAATCTTTACCAGGTTGCTGGATTTGCAACGTGGAGCGCTCGTTTAAGAGCTTGGCGCAGATTGCCGCCGAAGCTCTGAACCTCGAGTCCTCTGTCCGAATTGCTATTTTGATTGCAGAGCCTTTTGTTTTGGACTTTGAATTCTGATAGGCTGAAGGGCGTGGGCCGTTTTTTTCGTAAAAGAAAAAAAAAACCAGAGCTGATCGTTACATGCGAGTCAGACGTAAAGATACCAGAGAAAGGAAGAGACTGCAGTCAGTCAGCCGATCAATGAGTAAGTGAAATGTGAACAGGAGCAACGGCAAACTGCTTTCAAAGTCGAGCAGTTTGTCGAAAATACAGGCGACGTCTTGAGCATATTGTTACCGTCTCCATCGTCACTATTACTCCGTCCTTGGACAAGTCGACAAAACATCTTCGACGAGTCACCAAAACATCGGGCGTGTGCCAATATGACGCAGTCCATGGGTCCGCGGAAGTTATGACATTGCTGTTTTTTCGAACCTCGTCAGGATTGCTCTTGGAATAGTAGTGTTGGCCTGTTAGCAGTACAAAACATAGTGGCTGGAATGAGTTAGCGCCAAGTGAGATTAAACCCTGACGTCAGTATCTGATTACATAAAAGCGTGAGCTTGAACCACTACGAATCTACCCGAACTTTGGCATTAGCTTTGTTTCCTTTTTAGGCTTTTCTTTGGGACCCTGTGACTGTTACCATGGAGTCATGGCACAAAAAGAGATTGTGTTTGGCTGTTGGTGCTAGTTTTCCTAGGCTATGTCACTCCCGAATGGAACTCATAGTATCATTGATGTAGTCGGCTTACGCCTTGCATTGCTCATAGTCCCATGTTTTCAATTCGCGCCAAGTATGCAACAGCCGTAATCCAATAGCCTTCCTGATGATACCATAGAGCAACAAGGAACAAACGCTTTAAGCTAGCTAAGCATTATCGGTTCGTCCAAGTTACGTCTTATCCACGCGACAGCGAGCCCAGTGAATGGCAAACACAGCAATAATAAAAGAGAAAAGGAAAGGAAACAGGCAGATGAGAAAGAATTAATACTTGCACAGCCGCATTGCGCGTAGGTCGAGATTTTTGAATGTCATGAAGAACAGGTTTAAATAAGGTACGATGGCGGCGGACTTTCGACGGGTACGCTGACCAGGAATTGCCGTGCGCAGGTCACTCGTTGGAGGAATAGGCAGAATGGTATTGTCTTTCGAGTTGACGGCTTCGTATGCTCAGAAGTCGGGAAACAGATGTCCGTGGCTATTCGGACACGTCAGAATATGATCTACAGTGTAAGGAGGACTCTGCACGCACGGGTCGTCTCCTGCCTGACCGTATGCTTCCGTCTCCTCCGGATACTTATCGAACTGACTGGCGTCGCCAACGCCCGCTCGCACCGGCGGAACGTATGGAGCGTCAATGTCCTTCTTTTGTAACCGGTCCCAAGTCACCTCGGCGAACCAAGGGTGATTCATAACGTCTTTGCTGCCGCCGTGCAAGTTGCCCAACCGCTTGGTGAGATCAGGCGTGATGAGCTTTTGCAGGAGGTCATGCGCGTCGGGGTGGATGTAGGGTGGATACTTGACTCTCGATTTGAGAATGTTTTCGTAAATCTTCATAGGCGAGCCACCGTCCCAGAAGGGCGTGAAGCCGCACAGCATCTCGAAAATCAAGATGCCAAGTGACCACCTGTAGCTATCAGTAAGATGCCGCAATACATGGCGCTCGTAACTCACCAATCCACAGACTTGTTGTAGCCTTTGGATGCGACAACTTCAGGCGCCAGGTAGTCGGGCGTACCACATAGGGTCCATGTGATGTCCGGGACCTCCTTGGCGAACCCGAAATCCGTAATTTTCAAGTGTCCGTGGCGGTCCAGCAGCAGATTCTCCGGCTTTAGGTCGCGGTAAATGATGTTGTGGGAGTGCAGGTAGTCTAGTGCGAGCGTAACCTCGGCGGCGTAGAACTTTGCGACGGGGTTGGGAAAGCGCTGTAGAGGTTAGTCCATTTTGATGTCTAAAATCACAGGAGAGAGGGCCAGCATCGAAAATTCTAAAGAAAAAAAAAAGAATAAGTACCTGTGATTTTCGCAGCAGACTAAACAACTCGCCTCCCTCGACAAAGTCCATGACCATGTAGAGGTTTTTGGAGTCCTGGAAAGTACCCCACAGGGTGATCAAGAAGGGGTGCTTGACTTGCTGCAGCATGCGGCGCTCGTCATTGGTATGCTCGACCTGCTTCATCTTGACCACCTGGGCCTTTTTCAGCACCTTGATGGCATAGAAGCGCTGGTTGTGCTTGGACTGGACGAGGTGGACTCGGCCAAAGCTGCCAGTGCCCAGGGTGCGCTGGATGGTGAAGTCGGTCAGCGAGTACTTGCCCTTTGTGACGCGGGCCTGGTTGAGCGGCTGTGTCTGGAACTGGACGGCGCCGTTCTTAGCGGGAGTCTGGTGCGACGACGTGTTGTTGGGGTGTATCAGATTCTGTATGCTGGGCGAGTTGCGCGAGTGCTGCTGGGGGTTGGACTGCGGACTGGCGGCACCATACTGCTGCTGCGGCTGCGGCTGCTGCTGCTGCTGGTCTGCGTGGGCGGGGTTCATCGAGTCGGCCGGCTTGGACGAGGAAGAGGAGGAGGCGGCAGGCGCAGCCGGGGCCGTGGACGAGGGCGCGTCGTTGGGGGCGGAGCTGGCGTTGGTGGTGTTGCTGTGGCTGTTGCTGTTGCTGTTGTTGTGCGTCGAGGCGGTGGTGATGCTGGAGTCGTTGGTCTTTGTCTTGTGCAGATGGAAGGAGCCCGACTTGCGCGAGCCGGTGGGCGTGACAGGCGATGGCGTGTCCTTGGTGGGCGACGAGGGCGAGTCGAGGTCTCGCGAGCCGTGGGAGTCCTTGGTACGCTTCTTCTTGAGGAAGCCCAGGGTAGGCATTGGAGGGGCAAGGTGAGGGATGCAGCGGCGCTGCCCTGCCTGGTGTACGTCGACGCAGTCTCGGGGCGATCTTAGCAGCAAACTCTACCCAGCACAGGCGATCTGGCGCGGCGGGGGCGGCAACGGAGCAGCAATTGATGCGTTCAGCAGCGTCTAGTGCCGTGGATGGATGCGTCGATGGGCGGGACGATGAGGTGGGCAGCTCGAGGTTGCGGCGTGGTCGGGCCTAGGGCGTCGCTAGCGGGTGCTGAGGGGAGGAGGTTGGCTGGCGGGCTGGCGGGCTGGCTGCTTTCCTGCCTGGCCTTGGTGGATGCCATGAGGCTCGCTCGCTCGGCGGGGAGGACGCTGCCTGCCGTCGCCCGCGCCCTCCGCCGCCATGGCCGCCGCCGTGTTTCACGATGGCTGCCCGTGATGTGATGGCAGCAGCCCGGCCGTTACATATCTCAGTTACTGACTGTGCTATACATACTGCATGGCAGCGCACCGCACCGCGCCCATGCGCCGCCTCTCCCCCAGCAGGCCCGTTCTCTCGTGCCTGTAAGCAGCGCCCGTTGCGTCATGCGTTCCAGCATCGAGGAACATGGCTCCCGCATCCTAGTCATGTCCATCGTATATCTAGTACCGGTATACCCCATCCAGCCTTGCGCCATGCCGCCCGTACACTGGTCCCGATCCATGCAACGCCTAACCAGCCATCACCATGCCCAGCGCCCCATCGACTCCAACCGCAAAAACACCTGGCAGATGACGAGTGCCCAAAAAAAACAAAAAAAAAACTCACAAACTCCTCCATCATATACACCGGCATCCTATGCCCAGCCCCCACATGCAGACGTGACTTCGTACCAAAAAGAAATGTTTTGCTCGTTTCAAAGTTCGCTACTACCAGCCGCCCCACCAGACACGGCCACTGGCCGATACGTCTCGAGGTCCAGCCCGCACACTTCCATGCGCTGCTGGCGGAACCTCTCGTACAGCTTGCTCCACGCCTCTTGCGCTTCTTCGTTGTGCGGCCGTAGGCGCGCCCGCTCGGCAAACGGCACATCATACTCGGGCCCCGGTAGTTCTGGGTCCGACAGGCGTACAAACGTCGTCGCTTGCTCAAAGGCTGTCGCGTTGAAGCTGTCGTCTGCAGTGCGCAGGTTCTGTGATTCGTATACGACATTGCCCATGGACAGCGACCACTCCGAGATGAGTGAGTCAGGCACAGTGAACGTCTTGCGGAACATGTCAAGATCCGACGTCGGCTTGGATGCGCGCAATGCCCGGAGCTGGCTGTAGCTTTGTTGCGATGGATGAATCATGAGCAGCGAGGTCGACATGTCAGTCCGCTCGGGCGTCGCTGGGTATGCCGCCATGGGCTCCGACTTGGAAAAAGCAAGCAACGAATCGAGTGCAGATGCATCCAGCAGCACGCCTGGTCCCTGGAGGTACAGCAGGCGCTCGTAGTCTACGAGCGAGTACAGGCTAGCGAGCGAGTAGGATGACGGCAGCGTGTCTGTAACGATAAGCAACTGGCGACCACTGTGCGTTGTGAGGAGCCTCACCATCTGTGCCTTCAACGATAGGCTTCATAGGTATAAGTGTTACTCCATAGCGTCTCGCTGCTGTCCTCAACAACCTCCGTGTCGTCGTCATCTCAGGGCTGTACTGGTTGTCCTCTGCTTCTGCTAACCACAGCTTTGGGAACATCAATATCCTCTTCGCGGGGCTCTTCATCCTGTGCAGATCAGAGAGCAACATGACAGCGCTGCACAGCTCAACATGTTCGCGCACCACCTGCACGTAGCCCAGCCTGGTCCAGTCCATGGTCAGGCCAGCAACGTATTGCGCATATGTGTCGTCCACCTCTGGACGGCTGCCCATGGGCCGTGCCCATTTTGCATCTAATGTTGGTGGCTCGATGGGCTTTGGCGGGGGTAATGGTTTGGGTAACCGCGGTTTGATGGCGGCCTGAAGCGAATGTACATAGCGTTGCTGCAATACCCAGCCCGACAGGAAGAGGGCAAGCGTGAAGAAGAAGACTGCATGCGCTTGTCAGCGGAGGGCCATGGCATGTGACAATGATTTGGCGCACCAATGGTTACGGACAAGAGGATGGAAACCTGGCCCGAAGTGAGAAGTAAGCGGCCCATGACGAGCAGCAGGTGCTGAATATAAGGGGTATCAAACGGGTATCAAATGGTGTGGGTGGTGGATGGAAGAACGAGTGGAATGCCAAGCGGTATATGGGCAAGAGGGCGTGCAGTGGGCACTGCAGTGACGTGCGGTGAGCGTCTATCAGAAGGCCAGACGTCGGCAGGGCTGCATGTTGGGCGGTGTTGAGGGGGCAACAATCGATAGCAGGCCTCCGAGATGGCAGTACCCTGCCCTCAAATTATGCCGCCGCAAACTCACCTTGACCATCCACCAGCAACACGCCTGTGCGCACCCACTTCTGACCCGCCACTTGAGTCGCCGCATCTGAAAAACATATACAAGCTTCTGGTCGCTCGCCCCCTGCCCATGTCGAAACCGCAATTCGACCGCGCCGACGCGAGCGCGCTCCTCGACGACCGAGGATACCGTGGTGCCCTCATCCGTGGGCAGAACCCGGCGCTCCTCTTCGAAAAGGGTGTGCGCGAGCGCATCACTGAGTCGTACTACTGGAAGGAACAGTGCTTTGGTCTGAACGCGGCAACATTGTGCGACCGCGCTGCAGACCTCAAGTTCATCGGCGGCACCACGGGCATTACCGGCAAACCGACGCCATTCCTGTGCCTGGCATTCAAGATGCTTCAGCTTGTTCCAGAAAAGGAGATCATACTCGAGTATCTGAACTTCCGCGATGATGGGGAAGACGATGAAGACCAGCAAGCCGAGGGCAGCAAGGAAAACGACGACGGTGCTTCCAAGAAGGAGCTCGACTTGAATGCAAAGGGAAAACTCGGCTGCTTCAAGTACCTACGCTGTCTCGCTGCCTTCTATATCCGCCTCGCTTGGGAGCCTGTCGAAATCTACAAGACTTTGGAGCCACTGCTCACAGACTATCGCAAGATCAAGCGTCGCCTCAAAGACACATTTACTCTTACCCACATCGATCAGTTCATAGACGATCTTCTTACGAAAGACCGCATCTGCGCGACCAGCCTATGGAAGCTGCCGCCGAGGTCGATTCTCGAAGACTTGGACATGCTGGACCCAAGAGAAAGTCCGCTGGGAGACGAGGTGGATGAGCTAGATGAGGACATGGATAGGAGGAGTGTCGGGAGCGAAAGAAGCTACAGGAGCCGAGGCTACGATAGCCGGAGCAGGAGTAGGAGCTATGAGAGCCGGAGTCGCAGTCGGAGCAGAAGCAGGAGCAGAAGCTACCACAGTCGGGACCGAGACAGGAGTCGAAGCCCAGGGGAGCGAAGTCGGTCGAGGCACAGCACGCGAAGCCGCAGTCGGAGTCGTAATCGCCATGACCATGATGAGCGATAAGACACCCTGCAGCCTGCAAACCCTTTTATTTCCCAGTCAAGGTTGAATCTACGCTATATACCCAGTCTACTCCAAATACAAGTCTTGCTGCACAAGAATTCTACCCATCACCATTGTCATCAGAATAGTAGTTTGGATAAAATATGTACAACGTTTGCCAAACATTATTTCAAAGACAAGTTCTCGCGTGCGTGACGTACTTGCTGATAACACGTGAGCTAGCCATTCGTAGAAGGTCCAACCGACTATGTATACAGAGGTGGGGAAGGGTCCATCCGCCACGATACAGCACCCACCTGCGTTCCATGCCACCTGGTCTCGGCTTGTCCAGAGCCTAGGCAATAAAACGGAGTGCCTTTATCCAGTGCTGAGAAACGTTGGGGTAAAGCAGCACCCTCTCGCAACTTGACAAGCATTATCTTAAAGAGAGGCCAAACCACGGCCTATAGAAGATGGCGAGCACCAATGTAAGTTTCCACAACAGACAAAGTAACATGAACTGATAGGCATATCGAAGACTGCAGAAACTTTACCCAAGGACTCGGGTTTTGACATTGTAGAGGCCAGCATCAAGGACCACCGCGAGGCCCTCAACTCTGGGAAAGTAAGCAGTATTGACCTAGTAGTCGGTTACCTTAACCGCATTGCCCACTACGACACATGCAAAGGGCTCAATGCCTTTACTGTCTTCAACGACAATGTGCTTGAAGAGGCAGTAGCGTCTGACGCACGACGAGCACAAGGCCTAAAGCCACGGCCGCTAGAGGGCATACCGTACACAATCAAAGACAGCTACAAGGTCGCCGGAATGACTGCAACAGCCGGATCGCCTGCTCTCAAAGGTGTCATGTCGAGCGAGGATTCGGCCATTGCAAAAAAGCTGCGGGATGCGGGAGCTGTCCTGATTGGTAAGACCAACATGCCACCCATGGCTGCAGGTGGCATGCAAAGAGGTTTGTATGGCCGTGCAGAGTCGCCCTACAACCCGAAATATCTAACTGCCGCCTTCTCTTCTGGTTCTTCAAATGGTGCAGGGACATCAGTCGCAGCAAGTATGGCGGCTTTTGGCATGGGCAGCGAGACAGTGAGCAGTGGGCGCAGCCCGGCTTCTAACAATGCACTCATCTGCTACACGCCATCAAAGGGACTGCTGAGTTGTCGGGGCCTTTGGCCGCTGTATGTCACGTGTGATGTACCCACACCGTATGCGCGGTCGGTTGAGGATATGTTGGAGATATTGAACGTCATTGCTACGCCGGACCCGGATACCACAGGAGACTTTGTGCGCGAACAAAATCATATCCAAATACCCGAGCCACCTCTAATCGACTATACAACGCTGTGTCAGCCCGACGCGCTCAGAGGGAAGCGAATTGGAGTGCCTAAGATGTATGTTGGTCAAAAAGATTCCGATCCTCACGCGAAGCCACCGTACGTTTCACCCGAGGTCATTGCACTATGGGAGACTACCGCCAAAACTCTGCAAGATCTTGGAGCAGAAGTTGTCTATACGGATTTCCCCCTCGTTACCAACTACGAGAACGACTCTGTATCTGGTGAAGCAAACAACGTGCGTGGTCAACCGGCAGACTGGAACCACATGGAGAGAGGGATCCTCATTGCCCAAGCTTGGAATGGATTTCTCGTACAGAACAACGATGCCAAGATCAAGTGTCTGGCTGACATTGGAGACTCGGCCATGTTGTTCCCGAAACCACCAGACTACAAGCCCGATACCTTTCTGGAAGTGAGAAACTGGATTGATTATGCAGGCCTGCCTAAGCTTGTTCAAAAAGAGAGCATCCATAAGGTCCAAGGGTTGGAGCAGGCGCTGAAGGCGCTCGAGGCACAGCGGAAGCGCGACCTGGAGGACTGGATGGCAATCAACGGTCTCGATGTTGTGGCGTTTCCAGCCCAAGGCGATGTTGGTCTCGCCGATCTGGAGTTCAATCTCGAGAGCACAAAGCACAGCCTACGCAACGGCGTCAAATACTCGAATGGCAACCGCGCTATTCGCCACCTGGGCGTGCCGACTGTCAGCGTCCCAATGGGCGTCATGAGCGAGAAAAAGATGCCGGTCAACATCACTTTTGCGGGCCAAGCGTATCAAGATACAAAGTTGCTCGCGTACGCATATGCGTTTGAGCAGGCAACCAAGAAGCGGGTGGCTCCAGCGCTCACACCGGGGCTGTCTACCGATGTTATTGCTCCTGCAGGGGGTTCTTTTTCGCCGTCTGCTAATTCAGTTCTATCGAGTGTTAGTGTCGACGTGAGATCGGATTTGTCTTATCAGCAGCTTCGTATAACGCTTCGTGGTACCCTGGCCAACGCCTTGCCTCAGACTAGGGTCCAGGTCTTTATCGACGGCAAAGAAGCAGCCAGTCAGGTGACGGATGGCGTCGAATGGAGCGTCGAATACAGCCATGTGCCTGAGAGACCGCGGGTTTTAGGCTGGGATCTTCAACCTCTGCCGCACAAGGATGTCATGGTTCTTGTTATCGTGACGAGCAAGGGTGACTCAGGGCAAGCGGGAAAGCGGGAAGCTAGACTGCTGTGGGTGCCGGTTAAGAAGTAGGGTCTGGGAGTGCATGAGAGGGGTGATGTTTCTCTTCTTTTCAGTAGCACTGTCTGAGTCTTTGTTGATTGTTGGTTGAACAATGTTCTAGCAGCAAGCTGACTAGGCAGGAACATGTCGTATCTCACATAGCTGTCCGAAGATAGCAAGTCTTTTTCTTCTTTTCCTTGTTAGGCCTGCCGGCTTTCCTGCTTGTGGTCAGTATGTGTCCCACGAAACCGGTAAAACAGCTGATATCCCGTACCGCGCGCACCATACACGTCACAATGACGCTTTTCTAGCATCTGAAAGAAGAAACCTGCAGAAATCCCGATCTTGTGGTGTCAGTGGTCTCGAGATGCAGGTACGCGTTCTTAGAGCTGAGTGTATAGTTTGGGACACTACGTCACTTGGGTACTAGGCGGTCAGTATACGCTTCATTTGTGGCGCATGACTCCTCGGAGTGTTGTGCAGGAGACACTTGAATCCAAGGAAAGCGAAAAGAAGGGCAAAAGGACATGAAGAGGAAAAAAAAATATCAATTCTCATCCCACTACCCCAGAGATGAAGGCAGTGGGGCTAAAGTAGGCTGCGCCATGTAGCAAAATCCCCGCAACTCCTGTCCCTGACCCCGTCCCCTCACATAATAGACATGACTGATGGGGTTCTCGCTCTCATTCGTGCTGATTTGTCGTGATGGTGGTTCCAGCTTGGGCGGTTTACATGACGGTGCACCAGCAGGACTCGTCGCAGCCGCAGCAGTCGCAGGACTCGCCGCACTTGGGAGCAGTGGGCTTGACGATGGTGGAGATGGAAGAGGCGACGCTGGCAGGCATTTTGAGAGTGGTTGGTTGTTGGTTGTTGGTGGTTGTGGTGTTGAGGTGCTAGAGCTAGAGCTGGGGCGTTAGGTGAATTGCAGCTACAGGGCGGCGGCTTAGCTTACTGTAGCGAGAGTAGTAGGGCAGAGCAGGGCAGAGCAGAGCAGAGCAGAGTGTAGAGGCTGTGAGGTGGTGTGGAATGTAGAAGGGAGAGAGAGGACAGCGGCAGTGATTGGGCTTTATATGGTTGGCAGGGCCGATCAGCAGGTCGGACAGGCGTACCTTCACCGTCGCTTCGAGCAAACGGCCACAGCCAACTCGCAGCCCCTCATTTGCGTGCCAGCGTGGGCTCGACCCTGAGGAGTGCATTGCCTTGTTTCGACGCCTGCCACATGTCGGGTATGTCATTGGCCGCGCAGCCTCGATGCACCGCCTCGGGGCCCCTGTGATTTGGCCAGACAGGGCGGGCTGCGCGTATACGTAGTGGCTCAGCTGGCCTGCGGCAATAATTGCACGCCTGCCATTCGCTGCCGCCAGCCAGACTCGTATCACTACGGTCATCGAACATGCTGGCCCCTGTCCGCCCCAGCCACTAGCCGCCCACTTAAGCCGCGCCAAGCTTCGAGCCGCTGCTTAATCCCTCACCCAAACACGCCATAAGCTTTGCCAAGGGCCAGCCGAAGTCTTGATCTGGAGCGCCCACACCGTCGCTGAGCCACAGCGGGCCTATCGCGCCCCATCGCCCTCTGCAGCGCTGCGTCATCCTGTGGCACCCATATACGCACAGTACTTTACGTGGGTGGGTGGATAAGGCGACGCGGCGCTTCTCTCATCGTCTCGCTGCCAGTAAGCACAAGGGATACATACGTACGTAGTCGACAGCCTTTTCCGGACACTGCCACTTTGCGGGCCGAACCCAGGGGCCGAAATGGGCGCGGCATTATCGCCCATGTCTGTGACACAGCGTCCGTCAGCGCAGACGCCGCCAGGCTGGTATTCCTACTTTCGACGCGTTTCGAACAAGTCATCACACACACACCGATGTCAAGCGTCGGGCCCGGATCTAGCGGAAGCCGCTTGATACCCTCTCCGGAAACATCTCCGGCGTCCCCGGACCGCGCCACAGTCGAGTCAAGCCACCCTAGCCACCCTAGCCACTCTCCACCACGCAATCCACCGCACTGTACAGTAGTACTGTCCTTTGTCACACACGGCGGTTCTATTGCTGAGCCCTGCTTCCGCCATGTATGACGAAAAACTTTTTCTTGTCCCAGTTCACACTTCCCATCCGAGGCATCCGGATCACCCTTCCGGCTCTGCAGCTAGCAAGAAGCCCACACAGAAGACAGCCAGCCGACGGTCGCACAACAGACACGCACGTCATGCCTTGCGTCCGCCTTCCGGTGGAGCGAACTACACGTTCCTTGGCGACCTTGGCAGGCGGACGGCTAGCACTCACAAACACGATCAGTATGCTCAAGATTCCACTGAGATAGCAAAGTATATACCCATCAACAAATCAAACGACGATGCCGTCAACCCGGCTACATGAGTCAACCCCCCACAAGCCACCTAGCTTACAGTGATGGAACTGGATCCGCTCGGCAGCAGTGTTCCGTTGCTGAAGCCTTCTGTTGCCAAAATCATATAATCGTGCGTACCAAGCCGCATTCCCGCCTTGGCCCACGCATCGAAATGCTTCTGTGTTGTAATGGTACCCCCAACCCGCTTCTCCGTCCTCACCGACCAGAATTGCGTAAAGGTGCGTGTGCCCTCAATCGACGGCTTGTTAACGCGCTGGCTGGTGTAGAGATTGTACGTGCCTTCTTCTGAAGTGAAGTTGCCCTTGGCCGTCCACGGCTCGCCAGGCGCGAGAACGTCGTACGACTCGACAACATAAAACTCAATCAATGGGTTGCGGGTCCAGCCGTAGAGGGCGAGATAGCCGGGTCCTTTGGCTTGGTAGGTTCCAGAATACCTTACCACTCTGCCTCTCGTCAGCAACAATCTTCATATACTTGTCTTAGTCGGGGAGGGGACAACGCACCGTGAGCCTCCTGGCTTGAATCCAGTACCAGCGACAAATCCCCCGCCTGGCTGGCCCGACCAGTTGCAAGAGTATCTCCCGCCGCCTTGGTTGTTGCAGCGGAAGTCGCCCCCGCCTTCAGACCAGAAAGAATACGTGCCGCCCTGGCGTGTCTCAAGTTGCTTGCCTACCGTCTCATGGCTGATCAGTGACCCGATACCGCTTGGTGCGGTGACCGCGCCGGGAATGAATGCTAGTGCGGTGGTTGCGAGAGTGATGAAAGACACCATGATCAAGATGCTGCTGAAAGAGAGAGAGAAATGCCTGCGTTAGTATGCCTGAAGCTCCAATTTATACATGAAAAAGTTTCCTTGAGCAAACCGATATTACTGCACGACGACAACTCTCGGGGATCCGGAGTCCATACATGGGATCTGCTTGTATCATTTATTCCAAAACCTAAAGTAATTCCACTCCCCTCCAGACATTCCAAAGAACGAGGGGTCCTACAAGGGCTATACAGGCTATACTAGGCGGGGTCGATGATGGTTGTGCAACAAGCCAAGCACTTACATACCATAAGCACACACTCACACGTCCCTTGCCAAGCCTGGGGTGCATTTCTCCTCAACATATCTGCAACAAAGTCAATCGTGCCAAGTCCGGTAAAAAAAATGATATATCTTTTGTTTTGCGGCCAATCTGATCGCAATCTCTGCTTTCTGCCGGTGGGTTCATGGCTTGCGAATATTTACCCATATTAACGTCTGACGAATATATCGCGTGTCAGCGTTGCAAGTACCGGCCGGGTAGATGTATAGTAATGTACTGTATGTAGATCGGGGAAGCGATTGACGTGAGCATCATGTGGGGGGAAGCATTGGAAACGGTGTAGAGCCGACGCCATCTCCCGTTGGCTAGTAGTTCATCAAGGACGGAGGGTCGCGTGAAGAGTTTCTTTGGCCCGAGAGATCAAAGTTAGACTTTGCCTAGAATACCATGGTTGCTCGGAATCAGAAAGTTGTGAAGTTTTTGCCGTTTCAACGCATGGGCAGCTCCGTTTACTCAGGGCCTGGTGAATAGTGTATTCGAGAATTTCACATTGTCACTCGTTGTCATTGTTCCACAACGCCATGGAAGTGCATCTGCTCCATGATGGCTAGCTCTTGAGTGTATTTGCTATGCATATAGAAACTTCGTGAAAAACCAGTTCTCTGCCTTCCATTGATATCCCTTGTTTTATCAGTACCAAGCGCCATTGTCCTGGTTTCGGGACCGAGACATGCCGCGAGACTCTAGGGGCATGGATTCGAACAAGTCCTTTACATTGGCCCCATATTATGCAACCAACTGCAAAGAACCGAATATGGAAACGGTCATGGGTAGGATGGCTTTACGCATTGACAGTCGCTTTCAAGCAGGTCTATCTGCGCACTCTTCTCATTAATTCTGACGAAAATTCAGAAGTGAAATGCAATAGAGTCAGTTAGCTAGTGAGATTTCCATTCGTTGTCAACATCCTCACTTTCCATCCTCTTGGCATGAGATATCCGCCCATGGAAAACAAGGCGCCGCCTCTTCCTCACCGCAGCTCAGCCGTGTTGAACAGCAACTCGATTCGTGTGCAGTACGGGTTCTGCCCAAGTGATCAGATCTCATACTTTCAGTTCATGTCAGTACAATGACCAAGGGAACGGCACTGGAATAACGCAGCCATGAAAGGCTAATAAATTTGGTTGATTGGAATCTGTCCGGTGAACGCTCATTTTTTTGAAACTACACTTTAGAGATTACGTAGTTGGCAGTACTTTCGATGCGAGCATGACAAAAGACATTGGTAAACAGGCAACGTGCATGATGTGTGCGCACATTTGGGGTAAAGTATTGCAAGAGGGAACACAATTGGGATCAAGTGATTTGCTAGTTTACTGTCTCAAATAGATCTTCCAAACTTCTTAATGGTGGTCTGCCATTCTACTACACAAAAAGACTTTAATAGTTCCGAGCGCGCCATCCCAGTGACAAAAAGGCCTGGCTTGGCCTGGTGTATATCCGTCTCAAAACCATTCTCACTCACGGCTACAAGACGCCGGGGTCGCCCCCTCCCGAAAGCCGTATCTTGCAGGTATCGTATGGTCCCCTCTCTCATACCATGTTTCTATCCGTGCTTGTTGATACAACAATCTACGCTGTACTGGCCCACAGTGCTTTCATCCTCGTGCTGCCAGCGATCAAACCGCAGGCGCCCATGATACCCAAATTCCAACCAGGCAGACCGCCGCTTTCACTACTAAAGTGCAGTGCCATAGGGAACCAAGCGCTGGCAATGACAAAGTCAGTCCACCACCTCTTGTCAAACTTCTTGTCCTCTTCATCCTGATACTCGGCCACTGCCTTTCCCTCTGCCACCATTTTCTGGCGCGTGGCCCTCCTGCGACCTTCAATCTGCCACTCGCGCATCAGGCGGAGGAAATCGCACGACACACCGCCGAGCCAGCAGCGGTAGGCGTAAACGTACAGACGCGCCGTCTTGGAGTCGCCGCGGTTGAGGGCGGCGATGACGCGGGGAGAAACGACGCCCGAGTCGGCGAGGAGCCCAATGTTTTCGAGAGCCTGGTAGACAAAGTAGCTGATGGCTTGCAGCGTGGCGATTCTATGTAGCACAATGTCGGTGCCAGGCTTGGGGCCCGAGGCGAGCGAGCGCAGCCATGCGTAGAGCGGCAGGGTGCCCGTCAACCTCAGCGTTGTGCGCGTCTTGGAGATGAGGACGGCGAGAGCAGCAATGGGGGGCACAGAGCCATTGTCGACGAGCGTCGTGGCGGGTATCTTTGCGTCATCGCATGCGGGGCGGATCAAGGAGAGGAGCCTTGATGCAAAGGCCGAGACGGAGGGAGATTTTGTCTGGACGTAGGCGAGGATGTAGAGGGTGTAGTTGAATGTGGAGAGAAATGCGGAGAGGCCGCCTGGGGAAGCTAGCAGCCTGTTCGAGGTTAGCCCATGACGTGATGGTGACAGGCGACCATGGCCAGCAGAAACTCACTTGTTGAGTCTCAGAATTGTCTGGTCGACTTTCTTGACGCCAGCGAGCAGGCCGATTTTGGCACCGGGCCGTGGGTCAGCAGCGGGCGCTGCCTCGGCGATTTTATCGACGACCTCTTTGACCTCTGGCGTGTCGGCCGCTTGGGGCGCGTCGGATTGTGGTTTTTCGTCGTCGGACATGTTCAACGTGCTTCACATGTGCAATGGGGGGTCGAAGAGTCGGGAAATGCGGGCAAGGCCAGGTTAAAAGAGGATGTTGTTGCTTATGCCTCTCCGCACCCTGGTCGCAGCAGCTAGCTACACCTAGCTGCCGCTATGTCCGTGGGCCGAGGTCTGACGCTTTCGGCTTCCTGGGGAGTGGGCCTGGATGGCACAACGCTGTACTTTTCTCGGCCACGTCACTAAGATGGGGCTGTTCAACTGCTCATGCGCTCGGTGGGCCACAGTCGACTGGCCACTCTGTTTCCCCGTTGCAGCGGCCAAGGACACATGTACATGGCGAGTAGTGGTGTACCTGCCAAGCCATGTTGTCCGGGGATGCTGGGGCAGCCCGACGCCCTAACCGCATAGGGCAACCATCTACTCTGCTCAACATGGTGGTTTCGATTCTAACGGTCGATAACCTGCCGGTTGCTACCTGATGACTGGTTGCTGCACTGCTTCCGTTGCCCCTCCCCATGTCTGTGCTTTGCTTTACACAGGCCCCTCTGTCCGGCATGTTGCGACGAGAAAAAGGATACATGCGAGGCAATGCCTGTCAATGCGACCACTGTCTCTCAGAAGCGTGGGTGAATGCATTGCCAAACTTCGTACGTACACCCCCCGGTAGCTTCCAGCGACCTCCAGCTTGGTCAATCGATGGCTGGCAAAGAGCCGGGAAGCGCGGGGTATCCCTGAGACAGCGTCTACAGTATACATGAACGTACCATATTTTGCTCTCTTACCTTACCTTGGATGCGTGCTAACCTCTCTCTGCCAGGGTGGCAGTCTTGACACATCAGTCATCTTTCACTCCCACTGCCAGCCCTTTTTTGGAGAAGAATGCCCCAGCAGCCCAGCACATACAAGGTCTTTGCAGAAGCACACGCGACACCCTGATACATGCATGCCAATCACGTGCTTGGCCTGTACCGTATCCCGCTATGCCAGCCCGGGCGACGGTTGATGAGCACAATGGGTCCAATCAAAGCAAAGCCCCCTTCAGCGTATGCATGCAAGGGCTCGACTGGGTGTAGCTGGCGATGGCGCGGCGACCATGCAGTGAACGCACAGCGGCCAGCTGGCGAAGCGGCGAAGCGGCGGCTGCATGAACGGCTGCAGCGCGGTGGAGAGGGCGGGAGTGGTCGCGGTGTAGGGCAGCCAGGGATGGCAGAGGGTCCACCTGCCAAGGCGCTGACGACGGGCGACAGCGTTCCAGGGCGAAACACGCGCTCTCGAGTCGACTACTTTGCTTTGCCTTACTCTCTCTCACCACATCCCTCTCAGCGCCTCCACTAGCCCGCCGTCCAGAGGCCTGAGACTCCATCATTCTTACCCTTGCCCTTTCCAAGGCCACCCCAATTCGCAGCAATGGCAGGCAGATTCGTGCGCGCTTCCAAGTATCGTGAGTGTTGATGCCCAGCGCCAGTCCAGCTCCTTGCATGGCTAACACATCCAGGCCATGTCTTTGGCAAAGGCACCAAGAAGGTACACAAGCACCACCATCGCCTCCCGCCCTGCACACGCTGACCCGGAACAGGAACAATGCTATGATAACCTGCGCATCACCAAGAATGCCTGGGACACCAACCTGATCAAGGTCAGCCCTAGCCCATCTGCACGCGACCATGGCTGGACACGCTCTCACACACCCCTAGGCCAACCCCGAATACATCTCCGTTAACTGGGAGGCCAGCGGTGGCGGCGCCTTTGCCGTCATCCCCATCAACGAGCGCGGCCGAGCCCCCGACCAGCTGCCTCTCTTCCGCGGCCACACGGCTGCTGTCCTCGACACCGACTGGTACGCTCGCGCCTGAGATGACGGCACACACAATCTCCCCAACGCACGGTACTGACGGCCCACAGGTCTCCCTTCAACGACTCGCTCATCTCGTCAGCCTCGGACGATGGCAAGGTCTTCATCTGGAAGGTGCCCGAGGGCTTTACGCTGCACACAGATGCCGAGGAGCCCGCTGATGTGGCCCCCGTTGCCAGGCTGAGCGGCCACATGAGGTGCGACTGAGCGCTCTCGTTCACAGTCATGCCCTAACCCACTTGCAGGAAAGTTGGCCACGTCCTCTTCAACACCGCCGCCGAGAACGTCCTTGCCAGCGCATCCGGTGACTACACGGTAAAGATCTGGGACGTCGAGGCAGGCGCGCCCCAGCTCAGCCTCAAGCACAACGACATTGTCCAGTCGCTATCTTGGAGCGCCGACGGATCGCTGCTCGTCACCACCAGCAGAGACAAGAAGCTGCGCGTGTGGGATGTGCGCCAGGAACGCCCTGCCCAAGAGGTGCCTGGACACCCCGGCGCCAAGAACAGCCGCGCTGTATGGATGGGCGAGACGGACCGCATTGCAACCACTGGTTTCTCCAAGATGAGCGACCGTCAACTTGGTCTCTGGGACCCGCGCAGCCCCAACGAGCCCATTGGCGGCTTCCAGATCCTCGACTCTATCTCAGGTGTCTGCATGCCTTTCTGGGACGACGGCACTCAGTGCTTGTACCTTGCTGGCAAGGGGTACGTACATCCTCGATGCCCTTTGGACCCTCGACTAACCGTAACAGTGATGGCAACATCCGATACTACGAATACGAAAACGATAAGTTTGAGTATCTCTCAGAGTACAAGTCGGGCGACCCTCAGCGCGGTATTGCCTTCCTTCCCAAGCGCGGTATCAACCTGCACGAGAACGAGGTCCTTCGTTGCTTCAAGACCGTCAACGATTCCTATGTCGAGCCTGTGTCCTTCATCGTACCCCGCCGATCCGAAATGTTCCAGAGTGACATCTACCCACCCACCAACGGTCTCAAACCCGGTGTCTCGGCTAAGGAATGGTTCAGCGGCAAGACGGCGATGCCACCCAAGATTTCGCTCGAGAGTGTCTATGAGGGCGACGCACCTAAGGAAGTGCAAAGCGACTACAAGCCTTCCAGGCCGGCAACTGCCGAGACTATGCCTGTCAAGACGGAACAACCCAAGCCAACTCCCGAGCCTACACAAGCGCCGCTAGCTTCCCGTGGCCCGCCACCATCCATGAGAGACAACAAGGATTCCATGGCTTCTGCAGCTTCCAAGTATCTAGACAAGGACACTGCTTCCGACAACGAGAGTGCGTCCAGCTTCGAGGAGATTTCCAAGCCTGCCGATCGCCGTAATCTGACTAGTGCGCGTCAAGAAGAGAAGACCAGGGGTCCTGTCATGACCAAGGAACCCGAGTCGGCGAGGCCATCTACCAGCCACACTGCTACACCTTCGCAGTCCAGGCCGGCCACATCAGCTGAGCCCTCCCCTGCATCTGCGGCCGCACCTACTCCTGCCCCAGCAGCCAGTTCTGGCGGTCCTGCTTCTGCTCTTCGCGATGCACTAGGTGACATCAAGTCTCAGCTCGAACACCAGAACAAGGTCATGTCGGACCAGTCCGACCAGATTGCCATTCTGCTGCGCGAAGTTACCCTGCTCAAAGCCAAGGTTGGATCATCTGAACCCTCCGACCGCGAAAAGGACGAGCGCATCCGCCAGCTGGAACTCGAGCTCGAGGAAGCCAGGTCTTGAGTCTCGACATGTTAGCCCTCGTGCGCTTGGCACTGGCAGTATTGGAAACTTCGTCTAGAATTACGTGCATCTGATGGCACACCTGTGTCGTTGAAAAGCCGTTGTTTTGGATAGGTGCGCCCAGAAGCTTGCGTATCGCCATCTAACTTGTTTGATTAGGGGCCAATGTGGACAGGGGAAAAGCTGGAGTCTGTATGATGATAAGCGAGGCTGTTCGTGTGTGTATGCGTACTTGATTTGTTCGTTTGTCCGTCTGTCGAAACCGGCTTTTTGCTAGCAAGGTGTCTGGGTTAGCGGCATTGTTTGTTGATATATAAAATTTATCTTTTTCTTCGCTGTGTTTGATGGTAGCTGGGGTTTGGATTCGACGCGTGGTGTGTAGACGACAACGTGCACGAGTCGAAGGCGACCTTGATGAGCCAAAGAGCCAACTGGTGTAGACCTTGTTCTCAACATACATGGGAGAACTCTACGCCGCCATCACCATCCTCTTCGTCTTTGTGTTCGCACTCATCTCTTCCGTCTGACCTAGTTAGATTAGATCTACCACCATGCAGCTTATAATCTCCATGAGGAAATCAGTGAAGTCTATCTGTCTATCTATATATCTATTCACATATTTGCATGAGAAATTCAGATAGGGACCCAGAAAAATACTCTTGCAGTCAACATGAAAATAATGCCACTGATCCCATAGACGCATACTATGCAAACCAAGTCAAGTCGGTCAAATCATTTCATGTACATACTGACAGAAGAGAGAAGAGAAAGAAAAAACGAACGCACACACAAAGGAAGAGGTATAGAAGGCCAAAAAAAACAATCATATATTTGAAAACTTCACCACCGCCACCTATACACGTTCCAAGTGGCTCAATAAAAAAAACGTCGACTTTGAACACTTCAAAAGTCGTTGTGCTCTGCTGCTCTACTCTGCTTTGGCTGGGGCGCCACTTTGCAGGTAAAGAAAGAGGAAAATGAAATAGAAGGAAAAAAAAAGGTAGGGGGCTAAACAATCAGGAACATGTGTATAAAAAAATCCTGGACTCTGAATCCAACCCAGCAGTCCACACGCACACACATATGGAGAGAGATCCGGATCCTGGCCCTCTCTCGCACAAAAAGACACAATTTACCCCAATACTCCTCGACAACTTCTGACCGTTGTTGTTGTTATTCCAGCCCAAACCCCAAATCAAACCGGAAAAGGAAAATTTCATAAGACTCATCATGCCTTTGTCTGCTTCTTTGCCGTACCAATGTGCGTATTGTGCACCTTTGTCGCAAACTTGAGACTCGTAATTGTCTCCTGCAAATGCGCCTGCAGCGGACTAACCATGACAAACATGAGCGTTTTCGAGTTACCGCCGAGCGAGTATTGGAGGAGATAGGTAAGCTGCGAGACACCAAATGTTAGCAATGCCATCGATAAGAATTTCAACTACAACACTCCACAATCACACGTACCTTGGAGTTCCTATACGGAATGTGACCGCCTTCCTTTGCTGAGCCGAGAGCATTAATCACATCTCCCAGACAGCTCAAGCTCTTGTTGATGTTTTGTGTCTCTTTTAAGCGTGCACCTTCGACCTTGGAATGCTCCAGACGCTCGGATCCCGCAAGATCGACCAGGTTAAGTGTTCCCTCGCTTCTCTCACCTGTAATGTCATTCTGGCCAACGAGCTTCAGAATAAAGACCGAGTGGCTTCGACTGGATCGCATGTTGGCTTTCGTAGCGGCTACAGTCCGGTTCTTGCTGGCGGTTTCGAGAATCTCCTCAACCCGGCCAGGACCATCCAACTTTACACTAACGGCATTGTCGAGATTGGTCTGCTTCTTTACAGGGTCGTGCCGGACTTCAACCTTTTTCTTATCCAGGTCTTCTGACCGCCCGAGCAGATCGTTGTATGTCTCATTGTAAACCTCAATAAAAGAGCCCTCCATAGTGTAATGCCAGCCTTTTTCTTGTAACCGTTGCGCTTCATCCCAGATCTGGGCGGTGGCACGTGGAATCATACCATCGGCTGATGACATGGTATGTGTCTTTCCGGATCCGGTCTGACCGTAGCAAAAGATGCAGACATTGTAGCCATCAAGAGCGCTCTGCACGAGCTGGCTAATCTCTTCAAAAACCTCTCCGTTCTGAGACGTCGGACCGAAGACGCGATCAAACGAGTATGAGTATGATGCAGTGATATCCTTGCCGGTTGCGCTTTGCTTGCTTGGGCCGAGAATAGCGACTTCCTTGCTGTCGGTGTCGTTATCGGGAAAGGAAATCTGCGCAGGATCCTTTTCGGTGGCGTGAGCTGGTCGCACACGACACATGACACGAATGTTGCCCTTGAGCTCCTGGACCTGGTTGAACAGCTTCCGGCGCAGTGTTTCTTCTTGACGTAGTTTTTCGTGTGCTCTCTCTGCAGCTTCAATGGCATCTTGCATTCTCTTGTGTAGGTCGTTGAAGGCCGTTGACTGTGCCTGACTGTCGGACTCGAGAAAGTCAATCTTTTCCTTCATGGCCTTGTTCGCGGCCTCTAGGGTGAGATTATGTGTTGTCGCCTCTGTCAGTTGATTTTGAAGGCCGTTCTTGAGGATTCTTTCCCGATCGAGTTCGGACTTGACGTTAGTGAGCTCGCCTTGCAGCAGTTGGGCCTCGCGCTGCTTGACGTCTGCATCTAGAGCAGCGGCCCTAAGTTTGGAAGCGTACTCTTCCTCGATCTTTTGCGCCTCCTGTGCGCGCCTGCTGCGCTCCGCTTCAGAGTCCGAATCGAGCTTCTTTCGCAACACTTGGATCTCCTCCTCGTGCTCCCTCAACAGCTTGTCAATTCGTGCTTCAAACTCGCTGCGTGCTTTCCTTTCCACTTCATCCCGCTCTCTTTCCAAACGATCCGTATCTTTTCGATGCCGCGATTCCAAGTCCTCAACTTCGTTGCGTAGCCGCCGCCGTACATCATCAACTTCGTATGTGTGCTTCTGCTGGGCCATTTCGAGTTCCATTTTCACTGATTTCAGACTGCTACGGGTATCGTCGAGTTCTGACTCGAGTCCTTTGTTGACAATCTCTAGTCGCGCGCGAATAGTTTCGAGTTCTGTAACGCGGCTCTGGAGCTGCTGAATTGATTCTTTGTAGTCAGTGGCCTGTCGTACGTCCATCTCCATCTTCTCCTTGAAAGAACGAAAATCACGCTCCATAGCCTCCATCCGCTCATTGTAGAAATCTGGACAGCGGTCGTTAGTAAAGCGGTTCAAAAAAGGTGCTGGTGCCAACCGCCTCGGCGTCATCGACATGGGCCGACAGGGTGACATATTTATCTGCAGCGGCCGCACAGGTGTTTGTATTGGCTGAGGAAGTTGTGAAGGAGGCAGTTTTGGTTTAAAAAATGAATTTGTCCCGTTGCCAGAAGTTATTCCACGTTCGACACGACCTTTACACTTCTCTGCCTTGGAGTCGCCCAGTATGAGCGCCCCAACTTGTGCGCAGATGAAGTTGCAGTCGGCATCGACAGGCTCTTCAGTGGCCGGAGTGACAGAGGGAAAGGAGCAAGGAGAAGAGACTGCCCGAGGCTCTGACACACGGGCAGCTCGTACTTGGGAATGATTTTGAGAAACGGTGCGTTGCTGTGGGATGGAAGGCATCCCGCTAGGAATTGTGACACGGGCGAAAGGGTTTGTAGAGATAGGAAATGGATGCACACCTTTGCGCTCTGTTTGATCACTGTCGTCGTCACCTGCCCGATGCATCATTGACGTCGCAGGGCGCGATCCCTGATGGTAAGACTTGCTTCTAGCATGTGTAGTCTGGCCATAGGCCGATTTCGGTCTCGAGATTGCAGCGGCCCTAGGAGCGGCACCAACACTACTTCCGTATGCAGACACAGATGCGCTCTTCGCTGTCGGTTTAGTCATTGCGCGCGATGCGGATGCTGCCATGCTGCGGGTGGCAGTGGTGGTCTTGACGCCATTGGCGATTTTGGACGGGGCGGGTATTCTTCTCGAAGGAGGTTCGGCCACGGGTTCAGGCAGCGTCCTCCGCTGCTTGAAGGCCGGCTCGGGTACTGTGGCGGTCAGCGAACGATGCGCCTGTAGAGATGTGGCGAGGGGCAGTATACAGCCGGAGGGCTTGTGCTTGGCCGTCGGTATAGGCATTGCGCTCCGCACGTTGGTGGTGGACTCGTGCAATTCGCCAAGGGCGCGAGTCGGCGATGATGGAATGTGGGAGAAGGTCGATGGTGGTTTGATTCCTGAGCGTTTCGTGAAGCCCTAACACGGCCCTGAGATTAGACAATGGACGGGCCAGGGGATGGCCTTGGGGATACCCACAGCGTTCTCGTTGGCCGCCTCCATTTTGTGGTGCAGTGTGATTAGGCGGTATGAGATGCAACGTGTAGCGAGTGAAGGATATCAGCAAAGCATGTGTTGTCGCGGCCAAAGGCACCAGCGTGTGCAGACTCGGTGACGGTGACGGTGGTGTTGCGGTGTTGGACATTGATTGTTTGGGTCTGCGCTCGGACCGTAAACACAGCAGGCGCGACCCACTCTCCCCGTAACCACACGCTAGACTCGGCTGCTCGGCTTAGCGCCGGCGCTCTCTGCGCCTGTCATGCGCCTGCAGTACATACATGTTGCATTGCATTCAACAAAGTAACCGCCTTGGCAAAGGCATTCAGGCACAGCAGGCTGCGCCAACAAGATTGTGTATTTCATGGGGTATCGACTGCTACATACTATGCCACAAATGTCTCTTTCAACGCCAGCGCGCCATGCAAATGCTCATATCCATGATGTGCCTACCGTTTACATGCTTGCGCACAGCAAAAGCCTGCTTTCTTTTGCTGGATGAGCACGAGACCATGCGGTCGTCTACTTCACCGCCTTGGAGTATGCTATACCTGCTTCACAAATGCTTTTGCAACGTCAGTCGTCCGATTCTCTGGCAAAACAGATGGCGAGCAAGACTTACTGGCATCAATCTGCACAACTTGCGGCAATGCCAATCGCACTTTGTTTCGGTACAAGGCTGGCTGCGACCGTTGCAGAGGGTTGCCTTCGAAATACACTGTTTCCAACTCTTCCTTGTCTCTCAGCTCCCGCTCAATTTCGCCAAAATCACTCAGTTTGCAGTTGCTCGCCCAAAACTCGGTAAGGTGCTTAAGGCCCTTCAGCCCACTAAGATGCTCAATCGGGTTTGCACTGATGTCGATGACACTCAGGTTGACATTGTTTTCTAGTCCTGACAGTTCGGTAAGAAGATTGTGCGAGATGTGCAGCTCCTCGAGATTGACGAGCTTCTCTAACCCTGTGATGGACCGTAGCCGGTTTGACTGTATGCTCAAAATCTTCAAGTTGGTCAGCGTGTCCAAGCCCTTGATCTCAGTGATCTTGTTCTTCCCCAGCCACAACTCCTCCAGTCCGGTCAACGTCTCCAGGCCTTGAATCTCCCGTACCCTATTCGCGCCTAATTCTATCTGTCGCAGATTTGAGAGGCCTTCCAGGTTCTCTATGGTGCTAATCTTGTTCTGTACGAAATACAAATCCTTGAGTTTGGTCATATGGCCGAGTCGCTTGATGTGCTTAATCTTGTTGAAGGACAGGTCGAGCGAGGTGAGTTCGGTAAAGGCATCGAGACCTTTGATGTGTGCAATAAGGTTGTCGTAGAGATCAACCTCTGTGAGAGTCGATGCGAGTTCATCGGGTATTGCGATGCTTTCTATGCGATTTTGGCGAAGGCAAAGGCGCTGATACGTTAGGCGATTCTATGCACACAGTCCAACGAGAACAACACACCTTCATCTGTTTAAACCGCTCCAGCCGTAAGGAAGACATGTCTGAGATTTTGCAGTGTACTAGCTCGATTTCTTCTTCGTCGTCCGGCACGTCGTCGAGCAAGTCTTCGTCAGCAGCCAGCTGTTCGGGAGGCGGCCCTTCATCCTCAGATACCTCTGGGTCGCTCACCACTTGCGCATGTGGATCTCTTGGTTCGTCGACAAGCGTCATTCTGTCTACTCGTAGCTTCCCGTCCCATCCGCTACTATCTCGTGGTTTGTGTTCATGTGCGTCCCGGTCGCGCGTCCCATTCGCGTCGGCCGTGGCTGCGGGGTCGCCTTTAGCATGCGGGGCAGAATTTGTTTCCGCCATTGTATACTGAGCGTGGACCGGAAGGGGAGGGCGACTGTATTCCGTTTTGGAGGGTGCGAGCGGGGTGTTGGCGACAAACGCTGAATCTTTGAGCGATAACGGTATGTTTGGGAAAGCAATGTTCCTAGTGTGGAGTGAGTACGTCGCTGGTGGCTAGCTAGAATCTAGCTAAGCAAGGGTTCAATACGATGACGCATGCCGTCGTTTCATCAGCCCGATTTATTACCCATTTCCAACTTCAAATTATCAGAAAATCCAAGAAGCTTTTTTGGGCAAAGACTCCACTAAACCAAGTGATGCTGGATAGTCAAAAAAAAACACACACACACAAAGAAAGCTTGGGAATTGACATGTAGGTTTTTTTTAATGACGAGTGAAATATAACACCACTGGAATTAACCTAGTCCGCACAAAAATTAGACACCGAATGACCCAATAATCCTCGTCGTGTGATCACTAACACTTTTTACCTCTTTCGACTAAACCACACTTTCAGAAACTCAACCTTGTCCTCAACGCCTAGACCGACTCTTTTCACTCTACCCAAGCGCGCAAGATCTTCTGCAACCCGCTCAAGCACCTTTTGCTCTTGAGGACTAAGCTCGTAGTCACCATCGGCCTCACCAACGTCGACACCCATGCCATCTCCACCTTCCCCGTGTGTCCCCTTGAACCCGTCTTTGAAGTCTGGTTGTTCAAAAATGTTGGTCTCGTAGCCGGTAGCCATGGCCTTGCTTGTATGCAAGTCCGAAGTCGGTTTGGCCGGAGAATCTGGGTTTGCACTATTGTACACGCGCGAGGCAATACGGACACGCATCTGGTGCGATGGTTTGCTAAGAAGCCCCCAGAACCAAGAGAAATAACCTCCAGGAACAGCCGTTGTTACATCCTGCGGAGTGTACCGGAGATTGACAGGATAGATCTTTGTCTTGCCATCTGCGCTTAACAGACTGGGACACAGTGGTAGTATACCCCTTCCATTTGTTGTAGTTGTCTCCGGAAATACGCATATAATCCTGTCAGGGTTCTCGCTGGTAAGTTGTTTGAGAGTGACGAGCTTAGCCTGGTCATGTGGAGTCAATAAAGGCGGCGAGAAAGCGAGCAAGATGGCACGGAAAAGGGTGATGCGTTCGACCTTGCGCTGGTGCGGATACGAGCGTGTGAAGATTGGTTGGAAGATGGCTGCAAGATAGAGTGGGTCGAGAGGCGAGGTGAAGGAAGAGGCGATAATGGTGCCGGGCTTAGGCAGGTTGTTCTTGGCGGAGTGTAGTTGTCTGTCATGTCTGTCAGCTCGGATTTGGTCTCGAGTCGTGAAGCTTTGTAGCGAAACTTCAATCCCACATGGATGGGCACATACCCTCTCTTGACCCCATCAACCTGCAGGTCCACCCACCATACTCCTGGGATTCCCAGCATCAACCACAGCACGGCATACTTAAGCCTCCTACCCACAGGTATAAACTCGAGCCCGAGGAAGTACAGAAGCGAAAAGGCGACGACGAAAGGCGTCCGGACGCAGAAAAGGAACAGGTATATCGGCTGCCAGATGATGCCAACCGGGGGTGGCGGAACGGGAAGGAAAGGCGCAATTGCGGTACCTGTCTCAAACTGTAAGCAATCGTAGCAGGACAGGTTGCCAGAAGCGAAATTGGGCGTTGACCACAGTCGCAATCCATGACATCCGCAGACGCACCTTTATCGCGAAACTGGCTGTATTTCTCCATGACGGGTAGAGCCTAGCAAAGATACACACAAGAAGATAAGCGGGGTTGTTGTGTCACGAAGCCATGCACGGCCAAAGCTGTGGGCGGCGGTATATGTACTGCAGAAGAGGAAGAGGGACGAGGCACGAGGGCAAGTGGGCCTGACAATGGCACAGCCGCCCAAACACAGCGTTTAGTGACGGACAAAACGTTACCCGGAAGGCTTCCTGCGCCGCACCGATTCAGCGTGGCGACAAAGCTGCAGCAATCTGGTCTGTGCTAGGGGCGTGTGTCGCCTTGGATGGGATGGGAGCGAGACGAATGGTCTATACAAATCACATCGTGGGCAGCATGTGAATGCCAAGCCAGGCGTTCTGTCGGGCATCCAACGTCATCACTGCATGTGGTAGCGCCAGATATGCCCTGGCTTGCCTGGCCCATCATATGCACAACACATGTGTTTGGTACCTAGTACCTGGTTTGACAAACAAAAGGGGGTATTGTTGACTATCTGAACTTCTACGGCTCCCACTAGCATCTGGATGCGTCTGCAGGCACCTTGCGCTTCAGCCTCGCCATACAAAACATGGGGAAAAACAAAAGCTGAGAGTTGCGAGGGGCATCAAAGCACGCTCCAGTCGTGAGAATGAATAGACTTTGCCTGTACCCGCCAGCAATGCAGAACCAACAAGAATAACACACAACGGACAAAGGAAATGAATACTGATAGTAAATACTACAAGACCTTGGAAGGTCAGGCGTCGCATATGTTGAAAAGGGGGTATGTGCCAATATTACTGCTGATTTTCGTGGCTCTTGAAGCCAAAGGGACGCCGTTGTACGCCAGTCCTCCTTATTTTTTTGTGCGCAAAAAATGGAAGCAATGCATTCCAGCCCAGTGTCGATGGCTGAGGAAAAGGGGGTAAGTCAAGGCCCATTGCCCCAGAACGTGCGCATTCGGTAGGTGGGGAAAACAGGGCGCGCAATGTGACACTGAACAGGGGGTTTGCACTGCAGCTTGTGTACATCCGTTGCCCACGCAGCCGCTTTTGATGCAGATTAAAGCTGATTACAAGGTACAGAGTGGAATAGATAGGAGCATGGCTCCTTACGGTTGCGCCCGAAGAAAAGTGATTATGTCGGCGCGATGGAGAAGGTATGCGCAAAGGGTATCCTCGTTCGTAACTATCGTCTCGAGCATGCTTACAAAGCCACGTCAAGCACCAGACTGACGTCGCTGACTTGCTGGCCAGCGAGGTCCTCGAGCACCGGTATCAAATCGAGGAGTTCGTTGTCGTGTGCGTCAGAGAACCAGCTGCTGATGGGAACGGCGTGTTGCGGATGGAAGATGTAGGAGGTGGGCGAGTTGTCGATGATGATGGTGTCCTTGAGGTCGCGGCCTATCTGGGAGAGATCCTAAAACAGGTATTAGCGTCAGATGCACAAGTGGCTCTGGCTTGATTTGCTGACCTTTACGTAATTGCCCTGGTGGTTGTAGCAGCTTTCGCGGAAAAGTCGGTGGTGGACAACGCCGTGGATGTCGAGCTGGTCGAGAAGCGGATCACCGTACTACGTTCATTAGCTACCAGGTCATTACAATGATCAAGGAATGCACGTACTTTGGAGACAGACGCTGTGAAAACAACAACCTCGTACAATTCGCCCACTCGCTTCATGAACTGGTCCACACCAGGTCGTTTGATGACGTAGACATTGTGGTATTGACCTTCAATTTCAACAGGGATAGTGAAGTCTGCCTGGTGTAGAATCTATATGAAATTAGCAACCCACAGCAAATTTTGGACAGCCACATGAACGTACCTTGAAGCTGCTGTGGACCAAAGTCTCGTCAAGGTCGAGAACCAAACACTTTTTCCCCTGGAACCTGGGTGCAATGGGTCCCAAAAGATACTTTTGCTCCTCTGGAGCTTCACCCGCGTCCGTGCTCTGCTCCTGTACAGCCACCTGTCTCTCGGCTAGCGGTGGCGGGGGAGGTAGATCGACCTTTGGATGATCGACATCAGCTTCAGCCTCGGCTCCGTCTGCTTCGTGAGGAACATCGTTGGTTGAGAGCGGTACATCTCTCATTTCAATGTCATTATCGATCTGCTTCTGCTCCTCGGTTTGATCCTCTATTATACGCTGCTGCTCTGCTGATGGACGAGGCAAAACTGGAGTAGTGGCAGTCGGCGTGGGGTTGGTGATGCTTATCTGAGGTTGACCAATTTGTAATGTGCCTGGCTGAGCGGACGCAGTCTCTTCTGGTTGTTGCCTCTGGGACCGGCTTCTTGTCACCGCCTGAGGCGCATCCTCGGTTGACGGCTGCTCGGCAGTGCCGTCCCCATGGCTGGGCTTGTCAGCAAGACCTGGCGCCAATGCCTCAGCTCCCGCCTTCTCGTCGAGCGGTTCCTTGGAGTCGGTTTTGCTAGACTCAGCGGCAGCAGGCTCTTGCTTCTTGACAGGCGTGGACTGCGATGTCCGCCCTGCAGGCACCTTCTGGGCTTGCTTGACATTCTCCAGCGGGGTCGAGTCACCCGCGAGGCGGGACTCCTTAGGTGCAAAGCAAGGCAGGCAGGAGAGCAGGCCGCCCTTGCGCGTCTTGCTCCTCGTCGAAGCTGGGCGGTTCGCCGTGGACGGGACGGCAGGTGGCTGCTCAGTCTTCTCTGATGGGGCGGCATTTGGCTGAGAGCGCTTGCTGCTCGCCGTGCTTCCGGCCCGTCGTTTGCCCATGAGGCTTCGTTTGGAGCTGCGTCCTACACTCTCGGCGTCTGCTGCGGTGGTTGCGCCGCTGGAGCCTGTGTTAGGGGTCTGGCTGTCGGCTGGTTGCGGGACACTGAGCAGAGAATGCTTCTGGTTTGGGTTGGCCTGGGACGATGAGTGGGCGGGAGCGAAGGGATCCGAGGAGAGGGCAGCTGGGGGCTTGTTAGCTGTCGCGTCTGGGGGAGGATTGGGCAGCGTGGGCTGTGGGCCGACTAAGAACATACCGTGGGCGCTGGCCTGCTCGGCGGATGCTCGTGCCTTGTCGGTCGATGGGGCGGAAGCGTCAGCAACGTCGACGCTCATAATTTTCTCGCGCGTGTCCTGCAGCCAGCAGAGAGGGCGCGCTGGGGCGTGAGGAGACGAGAGGATGTGGAGATGGAGGGAGTGGCGGCAAGAGGGAGAGCGAGAGCTGCCTGCGTCGTCGCGTGGTGGGAGAGGGTCGAGCGTGGAGCGTGGAGCGTGGTTGGGGCGAGAGACAGCTGAGGACGGCCGGGCCTGGGGGGCGCTGCTCGGGGCGTCGTCGTGGGCCGCTGCTTCCTCTGGACAATGGCAGAGCCCGGTCGCGACTGCTCGGTCAAGGCACGGGATGGAAGGCGCAGTCACGGAGGTCGCGCAGCTGGGGAAGTCGCTATCGTCGAGGGCGGTCGAGGAGGGAAAGGGCGACGGGGAGCTTAGATCGGCACTGCTTGGCCTGAGGCTGGTTCGCTAAGGCGGGCGGAAATGAGACGCCGTCTTTCACCGTCGTCAGCGCCAAAGCTCCACAGCATCCTCTGCTACTTTAGCAATTCACCCACCCACGCGTCTGCTCCCTCTCCTGTTGACGCGCCTGCGTCCGTAGCGCGGCTCTGGCAGACGGCGTTGCAGACGGCGGCGCTTTTGCTCATGGCAACCTCTCCCGCTCCTGCTTGCTTCTTCTGCTCGCTGCACCCGCCAGAACAGGGGCCTGGCGATATGGGGGGCGGCCGTGGATTCGCCCCTAGCCCGCAATCGCCCTAGTCGAGTCGACGGCCAGACCCAAATCCAGTCCTCCTCCACGCTGCACATCTCCAAGGGCAAGGCCGTTCGTCCCTCATGCACCCAATCACGCCCTCTTCCGCTCCCTCCACCAGGCGCCTCGCACGGGAAATGACAGCCACGCACCAGTCCATACATACGCTATAGCATGGGCATGGGTACTTTAGCCAGACGTGTGACGGTATCGGCTTGCATACATACTTACTACGTACAATGCTGTACATCCGTCCATCCATACATCACTCGGTCTCGTCACCATGGTCGTCGCCCTCTCCATGGCCGTCTGTCCCAACTCAGGTCCGCGTTAACCATGCTTTGCGCCCTGCATAATTGCGGCCTGGCCAACCCTGGGATGGCGACCGAATCCCAGGCCACGCGACCGTTCGTGCAGCCACAAGCTCGCAGCTCGACTCGCGCCTAGCCGCCATGGCACGGGGAAGCATCGGTTCCCTGGCCTATCACAGCCCACAGCACCCATGGGCCCCATGCACTTCTGCCGCCCGTGTGCTGGATCCATATTGACTGCACCGACACTATTCCTCTACCGGCCCATGAGAATCGCCAATCCACCCTCAACACCCTTTACTGGGTGGCTCCGCGGCTTCTCCAAGACAATTGGCCCGATATGTCACTATTGCTGCCCCTCTCAATTCTCTCCTCGTTGCTGCGCTGCCAGTGTGTCGTTATTGCTGTTCCTGTCACATGTTACAAGTCGGTCGTGTTCCACTGTGGCGAGGGTGGTGCAGCTGGCAGAGCGGGCCGTCGCACGTCGAAGTCATCCCGCGCCGATCTTGCAGCTTCATGCGGCCCCATCCATGTCCATATCGTCACAAGGCCAACGTCCTCTCTCTGAGGGTGTGCGCCATCCGACTTTCCCTCCGCTCTGTGTGCGCAACGGTTTGCACGGCAAAAGCGCCCTATATGAACATCACAATTAACACCACGCCGTTATTGCTGCATGTTGATCTGTATATATACTAGAACCCCTCCTCTATCCGAGCTTCAAGCCACAAACCTGGGCCAAGGGACACCGATTTGTATCGCTAAGAAATCGTGTTATAGCTAACCAACAAGGTTTATCTTGAGCCTGGGACCTTAACAAATATTCAAATTCATCAAGCGTCTGGATTGATAACCGTCGCATGGGCGACCTTGGTCACCATGCCTCGCAATTGAACCACAATACCCACCAACCTCTAAAGCTTTTCATCATTGGCTGCCCTACTACCCTGTTTGGTCGGCTTACACCATATCGGCCCCCAGGTTGGGCATTTCCAGGGCTGTATGCCGACTTGTACTCTATCCTGCAGTTAGGACATTTCTCTGTAAAGAGGGCGAGTCTTGACGAGGCGCAGGCCTGTAATATAGCGCAATACTGTTGATATCCTACACGTCATCAGCGACCCTTTCTACATGCGAGAGCCTGTGGCCGATCCTTCCAAAGTCAAAAAGCTATTCCCGCAATAAGTGTGCAGAAATACCTGTCATACTGCCTATTTCGCAAGCTACGGAAGAAGATGTGACACCGCAGAAGAGGGATTTAAACTGGACTATCTTCCCCCATCGCTGAATTATCAAGGGCCACTTCTATCTAGATCTCTCTGGGGGTACAATATCTTGAATACCTGTTTAGGCTTGAGCGTGTGTTTCAAGTCTTGTTCAATACAAACCCATGCTTCCAGCGCGTCTCGATTGACCTGGTTCTTTGTCCAAGTTGGTAATTGGGAAATTTGTGGTTTTCGCTGCGCTCGAGCTTGCATTGTTGCGATCTCCTTGCCGATCTTCAAGTCGCCTTGGACTAGAACAGCCGATAAGAGTTCTCCTAGCTCAGAATCTGGGTGACTGAGATGGCGATTCTGGCAACGCAGTTTGGTTTTCCACCCTCTTCAAATAGCAAAGGCTCCCTGAAACCCAGCACGGAGACCATCCGTATGAGACTTGAACGAGCACTGCAGGAGGCCCATAGCTTGCTGCGCTTTCATCACAACCTCTGTCGTCTGGGCCCTTTTCTATCATGTAAAGCGTCGAGACAAGTCACTAGCTGCGTGGATGAACCGGACACCACCCTCTTATGCATACAGCCCGATCGTCGCTCCCAATGCATGTGGTGTCTAAATATATCTTCCCGCTGGAACAATTATACGCCGCCGAACCGCTGCCATTGCAATTTAGTGTATCGCCCAGAAATCTTCCATTTGATGTTTCTACTATGTGATTCAATTGCCGTCTCGTAATATAGCCCAGAGTCTGCTTGGTGTTGTCGTGACATCGGCGATCGGTGCTGGGACCAGCTACGCTGCGGTTTCGCAACGCAATCGAAGCACAACGGGTGTTTCTCCTGGGCCATTCGCACGTTACTTGTTTCGCACTTACATCGCGGGCCAGGGCGGCCACAGTGACAGCGAGACTCGACACACAGGTCATGATACTTTTTACGGGCGGACATGGCGAGTACAGAGGGCCGACAGGCTGCTTTCTCATCAAAGAGTCATGGGAGGAGTTAGCAAGACAAACGTACATTTGTTTTGAACTGATTCCTATTTTAAAACAACACCGAACTTGCTATGATTATAGAAACAACGCTCTTCCCTTTATCCGTCTTTGGGGTTTCGAAACAATGTTCGCTTAGATGCGGACTAAGAGGCTGTGCTATGTAAACACGTTGCAAGACAACACTCGACGAGGAAAAAAGCAAACCTCGCCATAAAGGGGTTGAGACAAACTCGGCAGTCTCCTTCTAGACACATTGGAAACGTAACTTTGCTTATCCACACAACGCGATTGCCGTTTCGAGAACGAATGCCCTTCCAACGGACAGTCGCGACATGTCGATCGCACTGGGTAAACTGCTGCTTGCTTGATAATGTTTCCTATGGCCATCTTGAAGAAAAAAAGCAGCACATGTAGAAGGGGTTTAAGATGTATGTAGGCCGGCCGTACCCAGGATCTTTCGTCTTGCTGCGGGCAGCCATCTTCCATTCGTTTTGTGTTCGATCAGAGATGCCCATGTCGCCTGGTATTGCCATCAACCTGCACTCTCACGTTGCCCTGCGACCATGGACCTGACTGCTAGTATTCAGCCTCTCGCATATGCGGTAACTTACATTACGTTCTTTATTGGCACTTTGTCGATTTTCCTGAGGTTCTACTGTCGTTATATTGTTCTGCGAACATGGGGGTGGGACGACTATATTGCCGTGGCTATTTTGGTAAGTCTAGAATGGCAATATCTTTTTAGCATTAGGAAAGATAAAGAACTAATACAATGGTTGGCTGTTAGGTTTTTAGTTTTGCACAACAGGGTGTCTTGCAGATGTTCTTGTATTGGGGCTGTGGACTGTAAGACGATTTTATAGTTGAAAAAGGCATGCCGATATACAGCATTCTAACTGTAGAATAGTCATATTGAAGCCCTAGACGCTAGACACCAGCTCGAAATTTTCAAGGTGGGAATCAATGCCCACAAAAGAGTTTGCGAACGCATTGTTGCTGACCAGGAAAACCAGTGGCTGTTCGTCGAGGAAATACTTTATTACTCCGTTCACTGGGTGATCAAACTGGCGTTTCTCGTATTCTACCTCCGGCTATCGCCCGATAGCGATAATTTTCGACATGCCGTCTACTTTGGAATGGGGCTGAATACTGCTGTGTGGGTTGCCAGTGTGTAAGTTATATCCAGTCTCGAATTAGCAACGGTTAATCAGGAATGAAGAGAAACAAAATAGCTAACAGCAGAAAACAGACTCCTTGCCTGCTTCCAATGTACACCGTTTGACGAGATCTTTCATTCAGGCATTCACTCAGACGCGAAGTGCATCAACAAATTGATTCTCTTCCTTGGTCCTTGTGTCCTCGTATGTCATCTCCATCTGCTTCCTTTCGGCAACTTAACTAATAGTTCTCCACAGAATATACTCGTAGACATCTATATTCTTATCTTGCCAATCTCCACCATCTGGGCTCTGAAAAACATACGCATGCGCCGGAAGATCGCTGTCTTATGCGTCATCGGCTTCGGCGGGATATCGGTCCTTATCGCATGCTGCCGTATTGTCCTCTTGTTGAGGCTTAGTTCGCCATCACCCTCGCTAGACACATCATACATACTAGGAACCATGATCGTTGTCAGCTCCCTAGAAATCCAATCCGCCATCATCGCCGTCAACCTCCCTAGTCTGAAGGCCCTGTGGACAAAGTACACGGGCGGGTCATCAGGCAATTGTGCTGGTTTACCAACGAGCCGCCAGAATTTGCATCACAAGGCATACCAAATGTCTACTTTCAGCAGTGACTCTGCTTCATCGTCTACTTCCTCCCCGAGCAGGGGTCTTCAAAATCATAACATCAACAAAAAGCGCGCCTCGGTATCCAACTTATCATGCTGGGACGCCGAGAACCCCCTCACAAGTCTTGCATCTGAAGAGGAATCTGTTCTCAGCGACATGATGGCCGTAGTGATGCCCATTCAATGGGTCCGCAGTGACATCCGCGCCATCCGGGTGGGAAGGGGATACATAGTACGCAGTATGATGAACATGGAGCGGGTGGAGGACTGCTTTCCCGTCGGTCATTTTCTGCGGAACTACGGGCCGAGAAGGGATGCAGAAAGTGTTGTTGCGTCGCTTGTTTGATGGCGACGGTATGCGTATATATGAGAATGGAATGATGTATAATCAAGTAAATACACTGCATGTTTTGAGCGGATTAATGAGGCGAGGCCCGTCCGAGATTTTTCTGTACACTAACACGGGAAGAAGGCTGTCTGGAATGGCTTGATTGACCTTTTGATTTCATATTCTGACATAAAACTAGCTCGAAGTAATCAACTAAAGTAATCCAAGAAACATAAGAGTTTCATAGGAACTGCGAAGATACCATCGTTAGATGTCACCTCAGCATCTCTGCAAGACCACGACTATGAACGGCATCGCTTAGATGCGAGAGAAGTGTAAACAGTGAACAGCAAAGAAACAACAAAGACAAAATTGAAAACGTCTGGAAGCAAGGGATGAAGTGAGTGTCGGTCAAAAACAGTCGAGAGCAATGGGATGAAGAAAAAAATGGACAGGTAGTTGCCGCAACAAACTAACTCCAATCAGACCTGAAACCTGCGGTAACGGGGAATTGGACCAGTAGGCATGTCCTCGCACTCAGTCTCTCGCTTCTGGTTCTTCTTGTAGTACTCTTCGAGCGACGCCGTTACCTGTGTAAGTTCGCTGTATGGCTGCTCAAGGGCCAACTCATTCACTCTAGCCCTGATAGATTCTTCCGAAAAGATACCTGACCGCGCTGTGAGATCAGCTGTGTTAAAGGGCCTTGCCGACCATCGAGGATCTTCTGGATCGTGGAAGTCGGTCGTTTCATTATAACCAAAGTTCTGGAGTTTGGTGACGTCAAAGGCTGCCATCATGTCCTGGTCTTCGTGGATGAGGTTGTGGCAGTGGAACATATACACTCCGTCCCATGGAGCATAATGTGCTTCGACAAGAACGGTCTCGTGACGGCCGAGCCAAACGACGTCCTTGAGCCCTGCGGCCTCATACGGCATGACGCCACGAGTGCTTTCGTCGCCGTAACGCGCTACGACTCTAAAGTCTACCAAGTGGACGTGGATGGGATGGGACCAGCCACCTGAGCTGTTCTCGAGTTCCCAGAGCTCGACAGTGCCACGCGGTACCTTGGCCAGGATACGGTTCTCAACGTCTGCGAATCCGATGCCGTTGATACGCCACTCGCTGTTGGTGCGATGGAAACGGAAATGGTGGTCAATGGTGGTTTTGTCGGCGGGGAACTGGATTTGAGACAGTTGCTCGGGTATCACTGAGTTATCAACGACTGGCTGGCTGCTGACATGGAAACGCATGACCTTGTCAGTGTTTGCGTAATCATCATCGGTTCCGACACCATTGGCCTTTGCGAAATTGCGCAGATCCAGAGTCTGCCCGGCATAGGGCGCGAAATCGAACACGATCTCGTAACGCTCTGCTGCTGCGACATAAAGATCTGAAGTCTGAACCGGGTGCGTGAGCAGCCCTGCGTCAGAGGCAATTACTTGGAAAGGAAGTCTAGCGGAAACGGCATCTTGCTTGACAAAATAGAGGGCGAAGTTCCTGGAAACAGCCGCGTTGAGGAATCGAAGGCGGTACTTTCGAGGTTCAACATTGAAGAATGGCCAGGGCTGACCGTTGACGTGGATGATGTCGCCCCAAAGACTGTTGTCTTCTCCCACGCTTGTCTGGAGCGTTCCATCGCTGTTGTAAAACTTGGAACTGAGGACCAGCGGAATGTCGTATTTTCCGTAACCCGAAGGAAGTCCGAGACTATCCTCAGCGGGGTCTGTGATCAGGTAGGCACCGGCTTGCCCAAAATAGGCATTTTCTGCCGTCTGCATGGATGTCAGCTCCATTTTTCCATTCCACCAGGAAGAGGTCTGGAAGACTTACAACATGCATAGCATGATCGTGATACCACAAGAATCTGGCAGCCTGGTTATTCGGGTAGTAGTAATCTGAAGATGAAGCTTGTCAGTACACCAGAAGACTCTTGAGGCGTATAAGGCTATCGAACCATACCTTTGTATTGACCCTTCATGATGAGATCCTCCGCCCATCCGTCAAAAGGTGCACGCGAAGGAGAGCCGTGGAGGTGAATCGAACTCTCGCGGTCACCCTGGTTTATGAAACGTACAACAGACTCTGTCCCCTTGGGCACAATGATTGTTGGACCTGGCGAAATGCCATCGTAGCCCACTAAGCGAGCAGGACGTAGGCTGGGATAGACCTGTTGGTTAAAAGGCTTGATAACAATCTCGTAATACCATATCTCCTTGCCGTTGACAGGATTTGTGAGTTTACTATCGATGATGAGCATGTCTTCAGAAACTTGTCGATGCAGTGAAAGACTCACTACTTTGGTTGCTTAGCAGGAGGGATCGGTAGTGCCTCGCGAAAAAGGAGAGGATACTCGGGACTTTCCCAGGCCTTGAGAATAGTGACAGTGTCAGCAGGATCATCTTCAACGATCGATGCCAGCGCAGCCTTTTCTTCGTCTGGAGTGCCGTCGACATATTTGGCAGGACGTTCACTCAGAGCGACACCGTATATGCCTCTCGCAATTGAAGCGATTTGAAGCGCAGAAAGGAGGTACTTGGAGACCATCTTAAAAAAAAAGAATCAGAGGAGCTGAGAATGTTCAAAGAGCTGATGATGAGTGTATCCTGGACAGAACATCTCTCTCTTTATATCTCATCAGGTCAGGGAAACAGATTTGGTATTCAGATAGAGGCACAGTGCCCTGCACGCTACTTCCCGGCTTTTTCCTCACCAAGTCCGTTATCTGCCACATGTACTCTTCATTATGCTTAGTACGACTCGTGATGAATGCCCTGTTGACTTGGCAGGCCGGTGACTATCTTTGCAGGCGCCTCTGAGCGCGAACTATCCTAGAAATAGGAATAGAGCAGCTGCAATGTAAACGGAAAAGATTCCTTTCTTGCACTATGAAGACGTCAGGCTACATTGACTGTAGTGCTTGTGACCACTCGGACGAAATGCTTGCCGCTCAAGACCTTACGTCGGTAGTTCCCTGAGTTTTTGCCACAGGCACACATCTTGTCATACCTTTCCCGCAGCTGAGCACTTAAGTATTTTTGATTGTCATGTATTCACGTTTGTATCTGTGTGGTAGTGAAATTCTCTGCACAGCCTTCACTTGTTAGTTCTAGTCGCTCATGTGAGACAGGAAAGCAACGGCAGTGGTCACGAATCGGCATGTAACGTTGGAGTGAATGCATGGTCCTCCAAGCCAAATCTTTAATCTACATCCATTTTGGAAGGCGAAGCGCTGGGGCTGTAAGGATGTGACAGTGATCACAAGGAGCCTGTCGACAGCTCCCTAGCATCGTGAACTTAGGGGAGGTTACTCGAGATGACACTTGCAACTATTTCAGCATTTGGTACATGACCGTGGCTTATTGGAAACGGAATAGATATCGAATGAGCTGCTTGATTTCCTGGAAACTGTGGGGACACAAGTGCGGAGAGTCTTAATGTGGATCGAACGTGGGAGCGTCCTCACTCCATCGTGTGTCCCCTGTTTCAATACTCCTGCCAAGATACTCCGCCCCAAGGGCTTCTACTCCAATACTAGCTACTCCAAAGTCTAGACAGAAAATAGAACCCACATGGCGGAGGCCAAAAGCCAAAGGCGGCATCGTGCCGCTCCGCCTCGCTTTCGTGCCTACTTTAGTCTGTCCCAAGTCACTAACCGAGGGCTTCGCTGAATTTTCCCCCACGTGCCCATCAATAATAAGTAAGTTAAAGCTTTGTCATGTCTTGTCTATGGCTTGAATGTCCAACGTGATCTTGGCGTGCTAAAACGCGGAGGGGTCCGCGTCTGCATGCTCAGCGGTGCATGCGGACCGAACCCGGCGGGGAATGTCTTGGCTGAAAAGCGCTCCCACGCATAGTTCCCGATGCACTTGATGCATCATTCTGATCTCGGCTGCTATAGTCACTGTATAATCTATCGAAGATTCTGATTGAATTATGCCCAGAAGTCTGTACTTATGGTTCGACCAGCTGATTGAATTCTCCAATGTTTTGAAACAATTTTATTTTCTACTAAACATGGAGTTCACTGCCTGTAAAAGAAAGATCTGCGTCACGCATAGATGATGTCTAGGAGGCTTGAACACTAATACAATCTAGACTGAGTCGGTCACACGCTCGGTGTAAATGCTCGCTTGCCGTCAAGACCTTGGCATATTCACCTAAGGAGAGATCAAACTTGAACTTGGCATTCAATCCTCACCGGCTGTGTTTTCTTGGCTCACCCTTGGCGGTTCGGACTTCATGCCATTCCTTACTGCAATATTGCCCGAGAATAACCACTCAAGGATTATTCGGCTGTACACAAGGTTTTGAGGAGATCGGAAGAAACCGGCCAAGCTATGGTGGATACGTTACATGTATTTTCTTTTGAATCGTACTCGCATTCACGACGAGGCGCCTGCAGAGGCGGATATGAACTCTCGAAAGGAAGGATGAGACCATGTGCAATGATAGATTTGAGCCTAGGGTGTGTAACTACTACAGGGGATGCTATTGGGGCAATACTGTGCGTAGCTTGGCATGTATTGGTATCCTTTTCCGTAGAGACAGCGTACATCGAAGTACTGAGTCTGGTTCATCTGGCCATGAGGAAGGCATATAAGAAGGGCATGAAGTGACCACTGTTTGGCCATCAGTAAACTCAAAGCTTCAAGCTCTACAGCCAACTTCGCAATGGCACGCAACAATCTATTCTATAACTTTCTACTCCTTGTCAACCTCCTTCTGTTTGTTCCCACCATCTTCGCTCAGGACGCTCCGCTGTTTATTCAAGGAGGTCTTGAAGAAGCAACTGCTACCGATGGAAGCTACAATTCAGGTGGATCTATCACCGTGAATGGCTTCAACATTCAGGTGCCGAAGAACCTTCAAGTCCAATTTCCTGCAGCATGGGTTCCATGGAAAGACTTCGCTGCAGGCAAAGAGTCCATGTTGGGCTACGAGATCAATGTATTCTACTCGGGTTAAATCCTAGGGCCTGCTAGCTAACGTTGGAGCTAGGTCATCGGAAACTTCATCAATGGCCAACCCATTGCCGCTCAAGTCATTGCCTACGAGTTCTTTGAAGGACTCAGCAGCGGATTCATTGAGTCGTTGAACTTTGCCGAGGGGACTATGAAGATCGCCTCGGGGCCCACGATTCGCATCAGTGACCCCAATGCTGTCTTCTCCATTGGTTTCACCGGGGCACCTTTCTTTACTGCTGATGACGAGAGCCCTAGCGTATCTTCCTTCTCAGGCTTTCCTATGTGTATACCAAGAAACACATCTGACCCTCTTTGCCCCTCCAGCAATCGGCCTTTCCAGGGCTCTGGCACATTGTAGGTTTCACGCTTAGCCATCATGTGATGCAGTTTTTGAAGGATTGCTGATTGGTGTACAGTTCTGTCCTAGATCCACTCAGTATGGCTCCTTTCCTAGTTGGTGACTTTGTCACCTTCTCAGGCATTCGACGTGGTAATGAAGTCATTGCCTACAGTATCGTCGCACAGAATGTCATGATAACCACCTTGGGTGATCTCGTATACCTACGTATGGAACTTGGTCTACTCGGAATCGACAATGTTAACCCTAACACCGAGCTGGCGGAATCACGAGTAAGTCTTGTTCTGTCATGAATGGAACTTGATTTTTTTGACAATCAGTCTAGTTTGTAGGATTCGCATCCAATCCGAGAACTACAGTAGCGCTCTATGCAATGGATACTGATCCTTGTACTGGCAAAGTGACGGACCGCATCATCGCGACCATGGGTCTTCGTGGTGGCCGCAACGAGCAGAACAAATTCGAATATCGATCTGACATGTTGGGCGGCTACGCAAGGGAATACCGGGTTGTTGCGGAGATCAATGGTGTTCCCAAGACACGCACGACCAAGAATGGACTTTTGGCAGGCACTTACGTGCAGCCAATCAATGTCTGGGTCCACGCGGAACAGACTATTCCGGGCACACCTCCGCCAGCCAACGATTTCAGTCAAATGACCTGGTTGACCATGGGTATTGGCGTTGATGAGAGCGGAAATCTCTGGGGTCCCTTGGATCCCTTTCCACAGACTGGTGTCTTCATTGACCCCCCGCAGTGCGGTCCCGTGAGCCAACTAACATTTGAGGGTGACAACTTGAATACTACGTGGGCTCCCTCTTGTAAGCCCACTCTATCACTATCTTTGTGACTCACGCAAGAAATCTCGCTAACATGCTACCCCTTCAGCTCAACTTTTGAATTCAACGGCGCCTTCAAACTCCACCACACCTGCAAACAATGTCACTGTCGACACAACGACCACTAATGGCAATGCCGCTGCTCCTATGAGACGTGGGGTCCCGAATGTCCGTTGGCTCTCTCGAGCTCGATTGGACGCCGAGACGATCCCCGAGGGTGATACAGTGATTGCCAAGGCAGGTTAAAGGCAAAGTTCAAAATTGAGTATGGAACACGGCCAATCTGGTAGGTTTCTCGGCGTGATCATGAAGTAGATAACTAGAGCCTCAATAATCCAAACTCTTTCATGCATCTGTGGTGTCTTCTACAACTTTTTAGTGAAGAACCACGAATGAATCTTCTTCATAAGTACCATGGATACTGAGATTCTCAACTCATAGGGTTTGTTTTGCCGCACGGAAGAGTCACAGAGACATGAATGATTGCTCATGGCCATGTTTATAGATGGTGTCTATGGAATAGGTCTCATCCACAATGTGACCCAAAGTGGTTGAAGCAGACATAATCTTATAATTAAAGAAGCACTGTGTAAACATGTTCGCTCGGGCTGGTAGGGAGCCCATGTGCAATAGCAGTGGTACTGTTAGTCTACGAACTTACGTTTTGGTCTAAGGAATCCGTGCAAAACATCTAGACACCAGTCTGGTTTAGATGCATATTCTATCTCCTGTGTGCCGGTATAGAACATGCATGCCAACGTTCCTATTTAAGTATTTTGTCGGCGGATGAGTACTTAGCGGGGTGTCCAATGGTGAGTCCTCGCTATGAAATGTTTTTAATTCTTACTCTCTTACCACATCCAACAATGCCCGGCAGATGTGAGTAAATATTTTGATGAGTACAACTATAGTGGAAAGAAGAGGGAGCTTCAACGACCGCGCAGTCATGTTGGATATAGGTAGATTCATCTAAGTTTTAGACTTTCTCTATCATACTCTATTCAGTACGGTGCTGCTTTCCTTCTTGGTATCATTTACCACGTCTTTTTACATGCCATGAGGCTTTCCTTTGCGTCACTATGAAGATTGCGCTATTCAAATCTGTCCGAAACCAACATCAATATCCACGTGCCTAACTCCAAAAGCGAAGGAAAATACCCTCTGAATAAACCGTTGCCTCACGTCGAGTAGAGGACCCAGAGATCTCGGATGCACTAGCCACCACTAACCCCTATCTTTCCATGATATGAAAAAGCGACTTGATCTTCTCAGTCGCGGCACTCGAACTAAGCGCTATTGACCTTCAGACCATTCACGCCGTTTGCAATACCCTCGGCTCCGAGGTCATCCTTGGGGCCGTTCTGATAATCGCGCGTGATTTCATCTAGCATACCTGCACTGGCCGCAACGAAGCCCAAGTAAGGCCTGCTTGGATCCAAGACGCGGGAGAGGTACTCTGGATGGAACTGGACACCGACAAACCAAGGGTGATCCTTGATTTCGATAACCTCCATACGGACGCCAGCTTCGTCTTTTCCAACAAAGCTCAAACCGCCCTTCTCGAGGGTGTCAATGTAGTCAGGGTTGACTTCGTAGCGGTGACGATGGCGTTCCAAGATCTCGTTTTTACCAGCATATAGAGCACGGAGACGAGACCACTCGCTACCGGGCTGGAACAATGTTGGGCGGAGACCCAGACGCATGGATGCACCCATGGTGGTCTTGTCAACCTCTGGCATGAACATGATGAGCTTGTTCTGGGCCTCGCCGTTGAACTCCTCCGAGGTCGCATCCTTGATGCCGCAGACATTACGGGCATACTCAATAACGGCGATTTGCATACCCAGGCAAACACCCAGGTACGGTTTCTTGTTCTCACGTGCCCAAGTAGCCGCTGCAATCATACCTTCGGTCGCACGCTGACCGAAGCCTCCAGGAACAAGAATACCCGAAGCTTTGACAACTTCATGCCATGCGTTATGGAATTTGGCAGGGTCAGTCTGCTGACACTTTGGCTCCAGATGGTCCGAGTCAACCCAGCGAATATCCAGCTTCTTCCTGCACCTCATCGTGGCGTGTTCCAACGCCTTGATGACGGAAAGATATGAATCTTGAAGCTCGACATACTTTCCGACAAGGGCAATGGTCACAGGATCATAGTATCGTGTGTCGTGGCCAGTAAGCGACTGCCATTGTGCCCAAGTATGGTTTCCCTTCTGCAGCATCTGAGAAGATATATTGGCCTGGTCAAGGGCAAGAAATTGGCGAACCATGGGAATCAGTCTTTGCTGTTCTAGGAGCATGGGGACTTGATAAATGGATGGCATGTCCCTGACCACAAGGACCTGCTCGTTTTCGACCTGGCAGAAGTGGGCGATCTTTTCCACGGCAGAAGCATCGAGTTCGCGTTCGCAACGGCAGGCAATCTGGAATTGTTAGACATACATGTATAAGCAACAAGAGTTCCTCTAAAGAGGACAGCACATACCAAATCCGGAATCAGACCGTTACTCCTCACCGCTTTGATCGCCTGTTGCGTAGGCTTCGTCTTTTGCTCTCCGTGAATGACGGGCACGTACGAGACATGGATCTGCATGAAGTTGTTCTTTCCCGCACGTCGCCTCAGCTGGCTCATAGCCTCGACAAAGGGCATGCTCTCGATGTCGCCAACAGTACCACCCAGTTCTATTATGCAGACATCAGGCTCCTCGCCAGAGTCGTCAACCGGGATGCGCGCGACCCTCTGGATCCACTCTTGAATCGCATCTGTGATGTGGGGAACGACTTGTACGGTTTTACCCAGATAGTCGCCCTTGCGCTCACGCTCGATAACGTGCTGGTAGATCTTGCCCGTTGTGATGTTGTTATCGCGCGTTAGAGTAATATTGAGGTAACGCTCGTAGTTGCCGAGATCGAGGTCGACTTCACCGCCGTCGGAGAGGACGAAGACTTCGCCATGCCTATATATACATGTTAGTTTTCTGTTACGGTGCGCGTCGGCCACATTGAGGCGTACTCCTTAGGATTCATAGTCCCCGCGTCGACATTGAGGTATGGGTCGACCTTAATCGACGAGACGTGCTGAGACATCAGTATGATAGGCAGACGCGTTGGCCTGCTGTACTTATCTTGAGGCCAATAGTCTTGAGTAATAGACCCGTCGACGATGCTGTGTTACATCGATTAGCCCTTGTCTACTGGTAAATGCCTAATGAAATGGGGTTTCGCAAACGGCCTCCGCATAGCATTCCAAAGGCTCACGTCTTCGTCGACACTGCACCGCTCTTTCAAAAGCCATACAATGCTTTTGAACTCGATGCAATAGTCGTGACACATCTCAGAAGACCTTACCTATAATACCCTGTTTTTACGCATTAGTGGTAATCAAAGGCGCGGCAACCTGCAGCTTACCTTCCCCACGCCGCTGATGACGCCGCCAGACACGAGCACGTACTTCATGATTTCCTTGCAGTGCCTTGAATGTTTGTGGGGAAGGGGAGGGAAGAAAAGAAATTCGAGATTTCACACGCGTGAAACTTGAAGAGAAAATCGGACGCATGGACCCTCTGGCTAGTGGGGCTAAGCCCTATAGCGTCTTTCTTCGACGCCCTACCCAGCTACATAACCCTACACGTCACTTTTCATTGGTTTGATATGGTTTCTTGTACGTTTTGAAAATATAACTTCTATCAAGTGCAAACAAAGGGCTATGGAATGGTATCGTGCTCTCTCGTCGCTGGGAATTCTCAAATGCAAGTACAAAAAACAACTCGCCACATCGAATTCTTGGAGGTTTCGCCGTCCGTCATCTGCCATTTTTGCGGAAACGCCGCATGAAACCGCCTTGCTACTCCCCGCTATCACTGCACCATCCCCAACCGTGGACTAAGATCAAAACAATAAAAAAATTGTGTGCGAGAAATGCGATCATTTCATAGGGTCGTCAGTATGCAAAGTCGGTGGCTGCGAAAAATGCTTCAGATATCCCCTGATGAACCAGTCCGCGCCGCCCGCTAGAAATGATGGTTGTGCAAAAAGCCAGTTAGAAAAGAGGCAGAGTGGATGCTGCTCATCATTCCCTACGCCGCCTCTTGAGCTCCTCCTCGTCTGCATTGTCGTGCTCTTGGCTTGCTGTGAGTCGCTTGCGCGCAAGTGCCTTTTCATTACCCTTCTTGACTTGAATGTTGCAGCCTTGTAGCTTCAATGCCCTGGTCAGAGCACTACTCGGTCGCATGCCGGGAAAGTCCTTGGCGGTGTAGACAGTAAAGACGTCGCTCAGGACCTCAGTTAAGATGGGTGAGAAGCCTCCGACGTGTAGGTTCATGGGGTCAATACGCATGAGCACAAATCGGAGTCGGTATTTGCCATGTGTGCGGCATGACAGATCGGGGAAGCAGAAGAAACAGCCCTCGACATCATGCTCGTCTTTCGCTACCGATGGCGAAGCCACGAGCTGACCCATTAACCGCCGTGTTGTTCTTCTGTCTGGTTGTATAAGTGCTGTTTCTTCGTTGGTGCCCTCTGCATTCCAAAGTGTGCAGTGAACCACGTTAAGCGAGTAGCGCAGCTCTTCCTGTTCTGCAGCACCGGTTTTTGGATCGGTCACTAGTAACTGAATGATGGGTGGAGGGTCAATGACTCTTCGGTCACGTTCGCCAAATCCGCATGCCCGCGCGGCGATCGGTTGTTGTCGTACACGGAGCTCATAGTTGAGGTTACTGCAGTTAGTTAGCAGAGCTTTCGCCTTGGTATCCACAAAAACAAGTACACTTACAGTTGCTCGTTGTATACGGGCTGTGGTATGGAGCCTGGTAGTGGGACGGTCTGTGGTTGTTTTCGAGGTGGGGGAACAGCTGTCGAAGGCTCCGGGTAAGCAACCGGGCCCAAGGACGCTCCTGTGGAATTTTGTTGGGATTGCGCATGTTGCTGGGAGTCAACAGAGCCGCGGAATCGAGTGCTACTTGACGTATAGCTGGGCGTGTATGCAGGAGACGGGAGCGGGGCGTAATGTCTTTGATGCGATGACTCTATCGGGGAAGCAAGAGACGAATACCCTTGTTCGGGATGCGATGCATGGCGTTGAAAGGGACGGTGCTCTTCATAGGGATACCGCTGCTCTGCTAATCTCCTAGGACCTCTGCTGTCATATTCTGAACGTGGCGAGATGGGAGGTCCGTATTGCCGAGGAGAATAGGGTGGATCGGACCTAGGCGGGGTATATGGATTGGAAGACTGTAACAGCTTGTCGACTGGTGCTGCTACTGCTGTTGGTGGTGGTGGTGGTCTCTGTGTCGGGGGTGGCTGTGGGTAGTCATGGCGTGGAGGTAGTCCAGAATGGATCGAGGGTAGTTGGTTGATGGGTGAGCGGAAGTGGTGATCCGGCCGGGGTGGTACAGCGTCTGGCGGAATCTCTAGTGGAGGCAGGCGGCGATGGGCATAGTCGAGAAAGCCTGGTGGGGAGAAGACGGGAGGTTTCTGAGTCTCAGTCATGTCTGAAGACGGTCGAGAAGCAGTTGACAGAGGGAGCGACGGGGGTGGAGGAAGAGGAGGTGGTTGGGACATGCGTGTATTGTTATTTGCCCGAACCAGGACACGATGCACGCAGCCGCATTTGGATCACGTCTGTGTTCAGTTTGGAGGCTCTTTTCAGACTGGGAGCGTCCGGGAGTGGTGCAGAGTTGGACAGGACGTCAGGAATGCAGCACTGCCTCTAGTGTGGCGGCATGAGTGGTTTATAGTTGAAGAGCCCCTTGTAGGTAGCCCTGTACATATCTGGATCGCCAACAGCCAGATCGCCGCCCGGCTGCTTCAATTCAGTAATGGCGACGTTAAGGTGGAGAGGCGCTCAGACACATTAAAACAACGGCCGCCCGGGAAGAGGGCAGGATGCAGACCGGGGCGGACCCGCAGGCACCCTAGTTCACTGGCAAGCCTCACGCCAACCGTCAAGCGTAGCCGGCTCGGAGCATAAATTTCGACCAGGACAGCGATAAGTGCAGCGATGGATGCTGCGTGATGTGTGGATCCGAGCTTGGCGGACGGCTAGTTCGTGGACCCCCAGATTCTGACGTGTGGACTGGAGCGAAGCCATGTGAAGGGCCGGCGGATGGCTTGCAGCTACCATGTTGCCAGCGTCGAGACGGAGAGTGGTGATGGTCGTCGTTGTGGTCGTCGTGGTCGTTGTCGTTGTCGTTGTGATGACCGTACAATGTAGGAATAAAGGTTAGGCAGTGAGCAGCAGCAGCATAACAGTTGTTCATTCATTCATCGGATGATGTTTGTTCATTCATCCATTATTTCGCCCACCCGTCCATCGATCCGTTCATTCAATCAGTCGCATCGTGTCTAGGATGATGCCGGACTAGCTGACGCATGTGGTCTCTGCGGGCATCCACTCTCTTTCCACCACATGCAGCAGTGGATTTTAGGAAGCATCCACGGACCCGACAAAAGCTCTCTTTTTCTTTTCCCTTCTCTCACTCTCACACACTCACACTATCTCGGGTGTGGCCAGCTGGCGACGCAGCCTTTCTGACAGTGTTTTCGTAGGCTTCACCAAAACAGGCTCAAAGCCGGGTAAAAAGAGAGACAAACAACGGCGTGCGCGTTTCGCAGGCCAGCTGGTTTTCGAATCACGGCTGGCCAGGGCGTCGCACGCTGTAACGCGACGGGCAGCCAATATGGAGCAACATGCCAAATATCACGTAGCCTGATGCCTGTGGGGAGGGAGGGGGGCTGCGGCAGTGCTGTAGGGAGCGGAGGTAGTATTGCGAAGCGGGTACGTGTGCCTAGACCATCTGCCTGCAACGCTGTTGCGAAGGTGGTGGGGGGTAAGGGGAGGGGACGGGTCGAATCGAATAGTTTAGTGCTTGAAGAGCTTCATCTGCCAGAGACCACGCCAGGATGCCCAATGGCAGGCCGGCGGGTTGCGGCTAAAAGCGATCTGCCCTGCGACGCCCTTCTTGTCCGTCTCCGCGCTGCTTGGTGGGGTCTGCTGGCACGGTGAATGATGGGCTATAGTGCAGACCAGGGTCGAAACGGGTCTGCCCAATTCCGGGATTTTGGAAGAGTGCACGATGCAGAGGCGCGCACTTTCTCCTCGACAGACCGAGACATACATGTGCCCGTCTTACCCGCACACACGCACACGAATCACGGTCGAGTTGGCCTGCTCGGGAGATATTGAGGGCGCTCATGGGGCCTGCGGCACTTGACCTCTCCCACTCTTTCTGCTGCTGCTCTCGTCGTCGCCCCAGCTGTTCAACGGCGTCTGCATCAATAGTGGATGACGAGTATACACCGGATTTCGGGACCAGCCACGGGCCCTGTTCATCATGTTGCACTGCAACCCTGGCAAATGCCGCCCTTGCGGACGCCCTAGCGCAAGCACCTCCCTACAGTCGTATCGTTGATCCGGCAGAGCCCCTAACTGACGAGCGTTGCTGCGAGCACGCATCCAGCGTACCTGCGCTCACCCTGGCCTAGCCAAGTCTGCTCTGTGCGACGTTAGGCGGGCGCATTGCTGCTTTGACTCGATGCTCCTGGGCCTGCCCTGCACTCGATACTCTCGCTTCCAGACATGGTCTTACCTGCCCTGCGCTACCATACCATACCCTACCCTACCCCTCACCTGCCTCCATTTCGACACAAGACGGGCTGCTTGACTGGCTGGTTGGTTGAGAGATTGATTGCTGGATTGATTGATGATTAAATGGCTGGTTGGGCTGGTTGGCAGCCCGGGATCAAGTGGGGGTGGGAGGTGAGAGAGTGTGTATGGGTTTGTGGGAGTGCGAGTGTGAGCGAGCAGAGCAGCTGTCGTGCTGGGAAGGGCCTTAGGCGAGCTCCTTCCCTCGCGACTCCCATTCCACTCCCATTTCAATCCCATAGCCTTTCCCCATCCATCATCCACCACAATCCCCACGGCCTTGTCGTGTCCTGTCTCGCCTCGCCTCGCCGCGGCCACCTCTTCCCCACTCCTCATCTCCCCATCTGTCCGCCATCCATCTACCCATCCATCCATCCGTCCAAACACGTCGACGCGCTGCTGCTGCTCGACGTCGCATGAATCACGTCGCCGCTTGTCCGCAACAGGCCACCCGCGAAGCAGCCTGGTCGCGATCGACATCCCCGCCAAACATCGACCCTGGCTTGTCCATGCCGCTATGGCTGCCAGGTTTGGCAACTACCTTGGTGCGTGCCACCCAACTTTGCCCTGAACGGTCCATTGTCCCTTCGCCTTTACTCGAACCGGCCGATTGCTCGGTACGGCTTGCCTCGACTAGCCCTCGCTCACTCCTCCTCCGCGCAGATTACAGTGGCGTCTCCAAAGCCCCAGCCTCTGCCACTCATGTTCTCGATCCACGATTGAAAATCCTGAATACGCTGATCCCACATCTCTTCACCGCCAAGCACTGCCTCGACGTGGGCGCAAACGCGGGCAGCGTCAGTGTTCAACTCGGTAAGTGCTCGTCAAGGATACCCCTGCCGCTTCGCCCAACCGACTATAACAGCCATGTGCTTGATATTGATCAAACTTGCAGCCTTTGACTTTGACGCCGCCTCCGTGACCGGCGTCGACATCGATCCCAAGCTAGTTGGCCAGGCCGAGAAGCTCTATGCTCTGCGCGCCTCCCGCCGTCGGCCCCCTACCGCTAGTTCGGCGCCCGTTGTCGACTACTTCCCAATCTCGGCCCTGCTCACCCATGGCTATCGCATAGAGCCCCAAAGCAAGGCTGCATCCAATGCGTCGCCCTGGTTGGCTGACCTGCCTCGCGTCAACTTCTTCGCCGCTGACTGGGCTCTGCCTACGAGCCAACATGTCCTAGAGACTTATGATGTGATCCTGGCATTATCCGTCATCAAATGGATCCATCTCGAGCACGGTGATCCAGGCCTGGTTTCTTTCTTTGCCAAATGCAGCTCCTCACTCAGAAGAGGCGGTTATCTTGCCATCGAGCTCCAGCCGTGGGATTCATATCTCAAGGCCGTTCGTCCCAACCACGCACCGCACTTTCAACAGTCCTTGAACATGCTAAAGTACCGTCCAGAAGAATCCTTTGACCGGCTTCTTCAGGACCAAGGCTTGCACCACTGCGCTTCATCCGATGCCTTGCCCCGCCGCATCATCATTTACAGAAAAGCCTGACTATCCTGTCAACCGCCAGGTCGAGAATTTCGTCACGAAATATTACCCTATAACAGCACATAACGCCGTTTTGGTATCACCTAACTATCACCTTACTATCTTATTCTATTCCATTAAAATCACTATCGGTAGGGATCTAGACATTTTCACATCGTTTCACGCTGCCTGGGTAATTAAACTCTAGCTAGTATCCATAGCTTGCCATCTCTTCCAGAACATGTTCTGACCAGGCCTCACCATCCCTCTACAACTTCTCGCTTCCTTGGTCAGTGTCTTGATACCGTGGCGCACCCATTTCCACAAACGGTTATTTTCCCTGCTACAAATCATACATAGTAATTTCCAATATTCCTGATCGTCTCGACCCCATCGCCCTCAAGACCCTCATGGACAAGACTTGGCCCCACTGTCCACGATTTATGTCCGGATCTATTCCCTGTCTGCCGATCTTTCTCCTCACTAAACCGGGTTTTCAAACTCAACCATCGTACGATCATGGGAACCGTGCAAGCAGAGATCGACCAACAAGCAGAAATTGTGCAGGGCTTACCATGTTGCCCGCGTCCGCGCCGTTGCAGGTGTACATCATTGTAGTCGATTCATGACTGTGACAGCGGCCTTGGAGCCTCGAGCTTCTGATTGGCTCCACGATGGGTAAGGAAGTAGCATGTCGCGATTCCGCGCTAGCAGTTGTCACAAGGGCACAATGCGAAAGCTAACGATAGCGGTTGCTCGGAGTTTTTTGACATGTGCGCGGTAGACATGTCCTTATTCATCAAACTTCTTCTGGTGGGATTCACTAGGCAAACCTTATGCCATTGCGGCCAACTTGGAATCCGAACGTAGTTCCAACGCTACTGTCTACTAGAGTCACCGACGCTCAGGTTCTGACTTCAATTCTCAATCAAATCATGGTTTTGCGACGTGACCGGAAATGAGCTGACTAGATAGTCTCCCGACTGTCTGGGCGGGGCAACCGCTAGCTCACGTGTCATGACAAGCCCAGATCGACAATGAAGTCGCAGAACGATCACAAAATGGGCAAAGGAAGTTGATCTTGTGCTCTTCATGGAAAACTCCTGAACTGCTCACCGGCTTTCTGTGTACATATTGTTGGACTAGAACAGTCAATCAATGGGGTCTAGACATGATAACAGCATGTGCGAAGAGAACAGTGTCGCCATGTGACCCTACGAGACACGTTGCCTTTGCCTCGCTTCGAGTATCAATCAGGCAAACGCCAAAAGCGGTCGCGTTCTATGCTACGTATCTCACCCTGTAGTAGAGACAAAAGCAGCACAGTGTGTGTCTTGTCTTGGGCTAAAGCTACAGAATCCCGACGCGAAGCCATGCACAGCATAGAGAGGAAGCACAGCGATTCTTCGTTCCAGGTTCGCACCTGTTGACCGAAATCAACGCCTTGGCTTGGTTGCACAGCAGCTGAGACAGCGTCCACAATCTACATGCCACATCATAATAACGGTATATTGTCGAGACGACCATTCTTTGCTTTTCCAATCTCGAGTGTGATACCAGGCATCAACAACAAGACCGAACTGACATGGGATGAGCTGGACACAGCATTACCGATGACGGTAAACATTTTTTACTGGAGCAATGGGACGTTGGCCCAAACATGGACAACGCATCATCGGATAGCTGCATGGTCAAAGACGACGTATAGGAACCAGGGCAACGTACACAAGCCGTGCTGCCCAATACAGCCGCCGATACATGGCGGCATGAGCTGGCTTCTGGTGACAGCAAACGCGCTCCGTACACATACACACACGTATACATATATGAATATATTTACATATACATACATGCATGTCCAAAATCGAAAAAGCATGCAGAAAATGTTGTTATGAGTGGCTGTTGTGTTCGGGGCGAGACCTACAGCTTGCTTCGATTACGTATGCGGGGGAGGAAACAAGGCCCAGTGATACCGAGCGCGTATGCAATTGCAAGGGCATATGCAAAACATATCCTTTCTGCTGTGAAACCTTGCAGCACACCCGTCCGTCCTTGCCACCAAATCTTGCATCTCGCCTCGCCCGAAAAACACCACCTTTGGAAATCCCAGTCAGTGCGCTGGATTCAGCAACGGCTGCAAGCAGCTGAAAAAAAAAGTTTACCGTTTGGCCACATTTGCCCCCCTCGAAACGTGTTCAAGCGCAAGAAAGGAGAGGGAAATTTCGCCGCTTCTCGTTGGCGCAGCAGCGGGGCTGAAAAATATCGCCTCTAGCCCGCCTCACCTTTGCGCTTCAGCAGCCATGGTTCTCCAGCAAATGCTCGTTTCGCTCTTCTTCTCCTAGGAACTTCGCTGGGACCGACGCACAACGATTCCAGGCACTGGCTGAGGCCCACGTCGCGTAGTGCAATGGCCATGACGCATGGCTGCTGGACTGTCTGCGGTGGCGGGACATCTCAGCTTGGATGAACAGCAGCTACCTGGAGACCAGGCTAAGCCAAGCACTGCAGACGGAGCATATAACTCTCGAGTAGCGTCAAGCATGAGAAATGTCGGTGTGTCCGGAGTCCCAGGCCAGGAAACCAAACAACCACGCTCTTTCGCCGCTTTGTGCGCCAGACAGACAGACATACAGAGGTAGTGAGTAGGTGCACACACAGTCTAAGACCCATGCGTTCGCACGCGTGGGATGCACGCCGCCACAGGTGATGAGGCGCAAACGAACGGGCGCCCTATAAGGGGGCGTGCTTATTTATGACATGGAACGGTTTCGTACTGACCGTGCGATAGGCTTCCTCGACGGCTTCCGCGCAGGCGCGTCTCACGACCTCTCTCTTTCTGTCTTGCAGATCTCTCTAGTTTATGTGACATGCTTGCCCAAGCAAGACTTGAGCCGGACCCTTGCTTTTGCCAAAGCGAATGACCTTCCGAGCTTGGTCACACAGAGCTAGACAACACTCAACCACCCGAACTGCGCACGTCTGCTACCGATCCAGACCGTGTAGACAGCGATATATACGCCTTCCAAGGCCAGAAGACAGCCAAAACCTGCAATCACCAACGAGACGATGCCGCCTGCGAGCTCCTCCTTCACGCCTCTCAATGTCTCGGACGACCTCGTGCCAGAATGGCTGGGGTCGTTTACCTTGGCGGCGCCCCCAAATACCGATCTCTGGAGAAAGCCCCCGTCGGGCGACGTATCAACCGCCCCAATCCTCTACACTGCGCTGCGCAATCCCTTCATAGCTGCCGAGGTCACCGTGTCTGCCGACTGGGAGTTGGAATGGGACCAAGGGGGGTTGGTGATATTCGCGGGTACACCGCCAGGACACATAGCGGCAACAGCAGCAGCAGCAGCAGGAACAGGAACAGGAACAACATCGACATCAACAACAGCAGCATCAACAACCCTCGACGTACCCAACATAGCCGATATCTTGCTAGAAGATGACGCGACACAACGGCCCATAACGTCATTACCCTCACAGACTCCGACGGCGGATAACAACGACAATCTGGAACCACGCAACCCGTCTGGTACCGATAGCCCCCAGCGACCCAGCAACAGCACGCGCGGCCCCCCGCCCGCATATCCAGTCCAACCGCCAGCCTCCAAATGGGTCAAGGTTGGCCTAGAATTCTGCAACAACGCGTGCCATGCCACGTCGGTCGTGGCCAACTCGGACGGCGCAGACTGGTCTCTCTCGGCGCTGCCGCCGCACCAACAGCGCCGCTACGATCTCCGCGTCAAAATCGAGCGCATAGGGTATGCGCTGTGGGTCTGGTATGAGGATGACATGGTGGGCTGGAAGAAGCTGAGGGAGGTGACGTGGTTCTTCTGGGGCGTCGAGGACAAGGCGGTGCGCGTGGGCGTGTATGCCAGTCGGCCAGCCAATTTCGGACTCAGCATGTTTGATGCGAGACGGGCGGGTGGCGGAAATCATGCTGATGGGGGAGGGTTCCAAGCGAGGAATTTGTGTGTTGATTTTGAGGGTTTGGAGATTTTTTAAAGTTGGGTTGGGAATGCATGGTTATCTTTTCTCTTATTTTTTTCGACATACATATATATAGTGGGAGGTGAGGTTTTTGTGATCGTTTGGGCGTGTTTGGCTTTTTGCTTGGGATACTTTTTTCTCCCTTTTTCGCTTTTGTATAAATTTAATGTCCTGGATGATACCATACTGTACCATATCGTACCATAGTATAGCTGGTATAACTACTGCATGACCTCTGTCTTTTCTCCTGTCTTTGTCGTTTTATCCTGTGTTCAATAGACATTTTCATTCTTCTGCAACGTGATCGAAGTTTACGGAGTGAAACAGCCGTTTGAACGATATAAACAGTCTCCTAAAAATATACTGCTAGATAGAAAAGAGTAGTAAAAGCAGTGCTTGAAAGAATCATTCAAATATCCGCCTATCCATATTATAAAGCCCCTCCCGACCACAATTTCTTCCAACCTACTTGAAAAAACGTAAGAAGGAAAGAAAGAAGAAAGAAGAGAAGAAGATCTAAGACGCTTTATTCTCCCTGTTCGCATCAAAAGGCTAGGTAAAGCCAAGGATAACGCAGACAAAGCAAACGAGCTTATCTAACCATATCCATACTTAAATTCTTGCCATGTAGTTGACCCCTTCCACATCAACGTCCCATAAAAGGGAAATACAAGCCTCAATCGACAAATCGCGCTATACCTTTGTCCAGACTACCCAAACCACTCGCGCATCTACGCCGAGCCTTTTTGTTAGAAAAGCATCGTAATGGGGTGACACTTATGTGTATATGTGTATATGTTTTTGAACCGCATGATATATCTAGTAGCATATCTACTGCAGACTTGACCAAGTAACTTCCCAAATCTGACATCTTTTGTCTTACCCGTCTAACCCCGAGCTTTTGCAAATCAAGAACGCACATGCAAGGTGCCGTGTAACAGGGGTGCTGTATGGTGCTTTTTGGAGAAGCGTGCTGAGAAGGTACACACATTGTCTCTGCCCCAGAAGTCTTGGATGAAGCATTGTTCATATGAGTAAAGTAGTTGTATGAACAGCGACGGTGCTGGGAATGTTGTTTGTTTTGCCTCCATGAGCTTCATGGTAACCGTAGCTTACTTCTTATGGACATTAAAAAAATGCTTTTCTGTTTGGCGCTCAGAGGGCAGTTTGTGAATACATGGTTCAGAGATGCCATCCTAGATGGAAGACAGAAGGTGTGGGTAAATCGAGGACATAGCATGTAAGTCGTGACAATCTTGATGTAGTATATACGGAGCGGAATTGACAGAAGGGAACAGAGTCAATATACGTGTCGTACACTAGATATGTGTGGAAGAATAGAGTGAACAAGTCATAAATATTAAGATTAATCATGTCTAGTACTACTTCCAAATCTGCACCTTTTTACGCCCAGACATCCCAGACACATGCAGACATGCAGCGAGCGTCGTTATGAAAAAAAAGGTATATACATACATCCATGACACCATATACATGCTCGTCATCATGTTCACCAGCTACCTCTTCATTTCGGCAACGAGATATGGACCAATTACGCATACTGCCGTCCAAATCACCATGGTAGACTCGACCGTCAGCGTCCAGGGCGCCATGTATACCGGCACTTCGCTCAACCTCACATAAATGGCGTAGAGAGCAACGTAGAAGAAGTGGTAGACTAGCGTCCAGGGATGTGTAATCAGGCCAGCCAGCATAGCACTTGGCTCCGCAACACTAGCACCGCCACGTAAAAAGTACTTGAAGCATCCTTTCTTGATGTATTCGAGGTAGATGTTGTTTGCGGCAAAGAGAGAGTAGAGGGCCATTGCGAGGATGTTGATGACGCTGGTTCCATTCTTGCGTTGCCAGTGGAATTTGCTGAGAGCGTCGAGGACGGAATTGGAGTCTTCGAGGGAAGGGACGCTGGCGGGGGAGAGGAGAGAAGAGAGGAGGACTACGTCGTTGAATGCAACCGTCATGCCTCCACCGGTGAGGGGATGGCGCATGTTCATTGCGTCACCAAGAATGATAAGACCGGCTTGTTTTTGCGTGGCAGGTGGAAGGAAGGAGTTTGGCATACTGCGAAGCTTGCCTGCTTCGACAGCTTTGCGGAATGCGGGCTGGACACACTCGGGGAGTCGAGGGAGAGCCACGTTGAGCATATGGTTTTTGATGCCTCCGTTCTTGGGGGACGCTGAAGGCAAGTTTTCCGGGACATCGATCAGAATGCGCGTCTCGTGGGTGCCGATTTGGTAAATGAGAATTGGAGGTGCGTCGGTGAGGATGACATGACCGTGGTTGGGGACGGGGAGCTCAGCGTCAATCATTTCCAAGCCCCAGAACTTACTGCGGACCTGGGGCTTGTGGGGGAGGTACTCTTTGCGGAAGGCAGAGTTGTAGCCGTCGGCGACAAGTGTGACGGCTCCAAAGTAGTAATCTTGTTCTCCATCGGTGGTGCAGGACACGCCTACAACCTGACCGCTATGATCACTCTTGACTAGTGATTTGACAGTCGATTCGATGACGGTGACGTTGGGCGTCGACTTTGCTTTTGCACGGAGCTTAGAGATGAAGCGGCCGTGGTGGAAGGAGCGGCCTTCGGGTGCTTGGGAGGGCGCGTCCTTGATCAGGTTGTCTGGGTAGGGAATGTGGGCCTGTTCTTGGTGGTACATGACTTGGTAGCCATAGCAGGGAATAGCATCAATATCGTCCAGACAATCTGTAGCATGCTGTCAGCCTTCTGAGTCTCCACTTCTGTATGAACATATCGTACCCCTCATGCCCAACTTTTCCAATGCATTCACACCGCCGGGTTGCAGCAGCTCACCGACAATGCGGTCGGGCTCCTTGAGGCTCTTTTCCAGCAATATGACGCTCCGGCCCTGCTTGCCAAATGCAACAGCGGCAGCACAACCCAGGACGCCTGCGCCGACAATGACGACATCGGCCTCGTGGTGGATGCGCCGCCTTTCTTCGCGGTGGTCGACTGTGTGTGTGGCTTGGGCCGTGGGGGCAACCTGCGTGGAGGAGCCTCTCTTACGCAGCTGCGGAGAAGGCGTGGCGCTGACACCGGGCGGCAGCTCCGTGATTTTGGTACCAGAATACATGGTCAGCATGGCTGCGATAACTATGGGCCTGGTGGCGGGCCCAGCTGAAAGCGTTTGGTTGCGAGTGACGGTGGTGGAAACTCAGAACAAAACAAGCAAGCAGGTGGGCAACAAGTCTAGGCTCGTAGCAGGTGAAGTCGGTGAAAAAGCAGAGACTAAACTCAGACGGGCGGAAAGGGCGTTGCAAATACTAGTAAGTAGGTAATCAATGGAGCTGACAAGATATGGAGCATGCAAGAGCAGGACGTCAGGAGCGCACAAGAGCCAGGGTCTGGCTGCTTTTGCCTTTGGTTGCTTCCCGAGCGCGTGGCGAGCCTGCGATCTTAAGCCTCAATGTCGGGGGCAGGGATCGCCCTCACCGCCTCACGCTTTCTGCCAGGGGTTGCCGCTCTGGCGCGCCCATTGGCCGGCATGGCGTGAACATGGCCTCACCCGCAAAGCCAGCCTCGTCTCACACCATTGTGGCCTTTTAGCTGGTCGGCACGACGGTAAGTGACTTCATGTGACTGAGAGGCACATCCGACGCATATTCCTATAGCGAGACATGAATGGTTTATGCAATATACTAGTACATGGTACTACAGGACAAGGCTAATCGAGATAATAGAAATTACGATACAAAACTAGTAATTGGCGCATCCCAGTCTGGATGTCCAGGAAACAATACAAGATAAATTGCCATGAGGAAATTGGCACATCATGTCGTGGGTCAATGTGCCCACTTTGCCCCGTTAATGATAAACGTCAGCATCATCACCATATCTTTCTCTTTCCATGTGTTCAGTGTCCAAGCCGCGTTTTCCCAACCCTATCCAAACACCCCAATGTCCAAAGTCTAACAACGCCAATCGAGTAACAAACAAGGAAAAAAAAGCGCCATAGGACCAATTCAAGGTTCATATGACTGATGCGACTACAGCTGCAGCCATGTAGTACTGATCGGTATGCAGTGCCAACTGTCTTAGAAGGCAGCGCCAGGAACCCTGGAGAAGATAGGTGAAGTGGATGGGCTATCAGCATTCTGGATAACCAACTGCCTGTCCAACGCGTGGCCGCTCGACTCAACCGACGGCGCTGAGCCAACGTGCGAGTTGCGATAGTAAGCTTCGTAGAACTCGCTCAATCGTGAGTCATCCACTCTTGCCTGGCTGGGTACAAGGAGAGTCGATTGGCTAGCCTGTCCTCCGCTGTCGCTGTCGATAGACCCAAGGATCGATGTGCGGCCAGACATTGCAGTCGATGAAAGAGATACTGGGCGCTCCACGCTCAACTGCTCCGCCGCTTGTCCTTGTGAATGCCCAAAAGCTTGGCGTATGACTCCGAATGCGCCAAACCAATTATTGTTGTTGTTGCTAGTGTTGTTGCTGCTGTCGCTGCTACTGTTGCTGGATGCGCCATTCATATCGCTTTCACCTCGGTCGTGATAGAGAGAATACGCGTGAGGTTGTACTTGGGCGGTAAAGGCGGACGAAAAAGATTGTGCAGGCTCAGAGTCTTGGTCAAAAGTTAGGGAGAGCCCAATATATGCAACTATCAAATGCTAACATTACACGACAAAAAGATCAACGCACCAGGGAGCTGGCTACCTACTCGGCTCGTAAACCTGCACGCTAGGAGAACCCTTCTCAGGAGGTGGCGATGAGGATTCTTTCCTCAATGCATGAGCAGGAATGGTTGGTAGCCGGGTAGTGGGAGGATTGTATGGCGATGGATTAGAAGATGAGTCGAGAGACGCCATGGTGGGGGATAGCTTGAAGTTGTCGTTGTCGTGCTCATAGGAACCAATGGTTACGGTAGGGGTTTCACGAGTCAGTCCAGGTGACGGCGGGACTTGAAGCGACATGTCGACCATGTGGTTGTGTCTTCCACTAAGTTCGGCTTCGGATGGACGGAGCTTCAGAGTCGGAGTCGCAGTCTGGCGAGTAGGCTCATTGGCGGCACTGAGATTCAAGCTGAGCATGCTGGCGTTGTTGGACTGCCCTTTCATAAGTGGAGAGCTCGCACTTCCTCCAACAAGAGTCGAGTTGCTCAAAGCCCCCGGATGGTCGCCCATGACAGACCCTGCTCTTGATGTAGGACGCGACTGGGCGACACCAGCATAGAATCCTGCTTCGATGGCTCGAATACCAAACAAGTCTCCTTCGTCCTTCTCGCGTTGGGTAAGTTCAACCGTGTCCTCCTTGGGTCCAGCTTCGAGTTCGGCCTTGGTCGCCTTCTTTAACCTGTTCGATTGTAAGCCGATGCAATGTTACTGGGCTTGTTGTACGCACCTGTGGCGGTTGTAGAGGACTTTGATAAATCCAGCAATGATGGTAAGAACAAGCAGGCTCATAAAGACGATGCTTGTATGAATTAGTCTTGCTTGTTGAGAACTAGTACACATAGCAACCTACACATATTTGTACGCCAGGTCGAGATTTCCAAACCAGTTCGACATTTTTGATTACGCTAACGGACGAAAGTGTTCAATTTGGGGTATCGTAAGAATAGAGATGATGTTCCGGGGCAGGCGATGAGCAAACGGCACTCGCCGAGACGTCGTTCTAGGGACGTAGTGCCGGAAGCCCGAATAGGATCCGAATTAGAAGTGGACGGTATAGTCCTTGCTGATTAAGTGGTACGCTTGTATCTTCAGAGAAAACGAGTGGCGGGGAGAGTCGGAAGAGAGACTGTCCGGCTCGAGAACAAAACACAATATATAAACGGTACGATTATGGGAAACGAGAGGACGTGTGATGAAGCACACCAGTAACGACCGGTTTGGGGAAGCAAACTGCTGAAAAAACCAAAGCTAGACGAAAGAGCGAGGCAGAGGGGGAAGGGGGAGTAAATGAAAGTCGTAGGTCCAGAAGGGATCGCTGTCTGCTTCAGTCCTTCGGCGCATATTTGGGATCTAAAAGCGGAGTGGACAACCCGAGTATCAATGCCTGCCTGCAGCAGAGGCGCCAAAGACCAATCACAGACAAGGTACTGCCGGGAAAAGAAGTGTAAACCATGTGCGCTAACGATATTGGATGTGAGGTACCCGTTGACTATGCAGCGGTAGCCTCGCCCCATGTCAGTGCGCTCGACACTTGGCAGAGCTCTAGTTCGATGGCAATCTGGGCGCCTCGTAAATTCCCACCTGTAAGTGGTCAATCCATGCCATGTTCCACATGTCCGGGCAACCCTTTGGTGTCCATAATACAGAAGCATATAGTGTTGAAGCGCTCGGGACGAGGCGACAGAGGGCGCGTGATGGGAGAAAAGCATGCTGACCGGGAGCCGGACACGGCCGTTCGGTCCCGCGTGGGACGCAGAGGCGGCCGAGGCGAGGCGCACTGCCATGTTGCCATGCTGCCGTTCAGTGTTGCTCTGAGGTGTCGAGGATAAAAGCCGGCAAGTTAGGCCGCTTGGAGCGCCCCACCCTAGCGTGGCTTGGCAGGAGAAACCAAAAATGGGCGAGGGCACGGGTGTTGGTGGCGGCCTGTGCGGACTGCTTTTTGCAGCTCCATCACACCAATGCCCATAGCGACAACATCACACATGCTTTTTCCCAACCCTCTTGCGCTCGCCGCAGTGCCCATCTCCCGAAGTCGTCCCGCTAGGCTGCAATTTCCCACGCACTCGGCGGCGGCCATGTGACATGGCCGGCTTTTTGCTTTCGCCCAGCTCCCCTCTGTCCTCGTACTACCACCCTCAGCGTCTCAACGCACTGCGCATAGCGGATTCTGGGGTCTTCGCCGTTGACTCTCTGCCCCATGCCAAGTGGGTGCCCATGATGCAGAAGGCGCGAAGCCACGCCGCTCAAAGCGTGTCGCACCACGATACAACAGGCTGGACGCCGGCCAAACGAAACGCCTATAGCTCGCTTCTGACTCTGCGCAGCCAGCAGCGCAGCCTTTGCCGCTTTTGACAGCGACGGTAGCACGATGTCCCGCACCGTGAGCAACACAGCCGAGGGCCCGAGTTCGCCGTACCGCCGCCAGCGCCGCCTCAACAGCATCCATCCTCAGCCCAAGGTGCAGCTTGCATGTATGTATGCGACGGCCATCGATGGGTGTGGCGCGCCTCAGCCACGTGCAACAGGCGCGAGCTTCTTCTCCTGACATCAGCTCGGTGACTGGCGGCTCTGCGGTCGTTTTCCGTCTTGACCTCGTATGTGCTTGTTGGCGCCAACAATAGTGGCGCGCGGATGATGCGAGCCGGCCATCTTACTCTGATGTTTATTTGTGACGCAAAATGGAGGCCAGTGCAGCCCAGTGAGATTGCGGCCTTCCAGAAACGTGATCCCGTTTCATGCGAGCACTCGAAGGATTACTCTGTTCAGCAGACGGCAATATCATCCGCCACGCTGCAGTCGGCAGACTGGTCAGACGGCGTGTGCCTGATTCATTTCCTGTTGCGGCGACTGCCAAGTAATTTTTTTCTTAGCGCCCTTGTCCCCTTTCGCCAAGTGCGCCATTCCATCTTTGTTGTTTGCGCACCATGAGCCATTTGCTGATTGAGTGAGCGCCAATTCCTACAGTAGTATCGCCGGATTGTTGTCGTGTGGACGTGAGGCTTCTGTGTTTGTACTTTGTAGCTGCGGGCAGCGTGAGCCCATGTAGCCTCGTCAAGAGTGGGACCAAAGCACCATCCTGACCCGACGCAAAGGTAGAACATTTGTTGTGACTACGTGCTTTGAGAAAGTCAGCGCGTTGGAACGAGATGCTCGGTTTCTGCGGGTGAAATAGCTAGTACCTGCTTGTATGGTACATTAGGTCAGGTTCTTGGCAGGCACTCGCGATGTATGGCGTCATCGAGTCATCGGGTCATCGGGCCTTCCCTTAGCGACTTCCGTTTTCCCACACGCCACATCCGCCCAAGGGGTCCAGACATCGAGTCAGCTTCACAACACCATCATGGCCTCAACCAACAGGGCGTCTGCGAAATCAAAGATTCTCAAAGTCGAGCCACTCGATAACAAGGACGCCAAGTGGGCCACGCTGCTCAAGTAGGTCAATCATCATCCTCAGCCTCATCACGCTGCACGTGCATCCATCGTCCTTAGTGCAGCGGAATCTTTAGTCGTCCCATCATTGACTTCTTTCCAGAACTACCTATACAGATCCCGAAGGCGTCGAGCGCACCTGGGAGTCTGGCGAGCGTCTCACACGGCCCAAGGGTACTGACATCGATGGTGTCGGTGTCGCTGCAATTCTCCGAGATCCTGCAAAGCCCAATGATGAGCCACGCATTGTTCTCCAAAAGCAATGGCGTCCACCAGTCAATGCCACCGTCATCGAGGTTCCGGCTGGTCTTATGGATCCAGATGAAAGTGCTGAGACGTGTGCACTTCGCGAGCTTAAAGAAGAAACCGGCTATGTTGGCGAGCTAGATGACGACCACACTGTAAGTCATAGTAAGCATAGTCTATTGCCTAGAATCTAAGCTGATCTTTTTCTTTTCATGATCAGTTTCAAGTTAGCCCCATCATGTTCAATGGTAAGTCGCCTTTGATCCTAGATTAGCTCTAAGAAAAGGGAGCATGACCCATAGCAACTGACTGAACAATCGTACAGATCCCGGCTTCTGTAATACCAACCTGAGAATGGTCCACGTGACCGTGGACTTGTCTCGTCCGGAAAACCGCAATCCGCAGCCAAGTCTTGAGGACAACGAATTCATCGAGACATTCTCAGTTCCACTGAAAGACCTGTGGAACGAGTGCATTTCCCTCGAAAAACAGGGGTACGCCATCGATGCACGGGTTGGCACACTGGCGGAAGGAATAGAGTTTGCCAAGCGATGGAAGTTCACGTAGGAGCAGCAAGCGGGAATGCACCATCAAAGAAACCGCCTTCACTGGTGTTGCTAACTACAAATCATCCAAAAATCTTGCTGCAATGGCAGAAGACTGAGCTGATAGAGCACCTTGCTCAACTTTGGCGGCAGGTCTACTGTATCATGATTTTGGTGCAGCCGCCACAAAATTGATACTAAGTTAGCGCTTCAGTGGCCAATTTCTTAGAAGACTGTGCTAAGCCCCACCCATATCCAGCCTACTTGCCTGCTAATCTACATTGGGCGCCACCAGGACTGAGCTACCCTTTAGAATATGCTACAGAGCTTGGACTATAGTTTCAGGCATGACATGTGTAGAGTAGATACGCGACGATCAAATCCCTCCTCATCAAGCTTAGGCCGCATCTTTTTCTCCGGTAAGGCGTCATCCATTTCCCAAAGATTGACAGCTGAACACTGTTTCTCTCGCAGCAGTGAGAATCTTGGCGTAACGAACCAATAGTTCTTGCAAAGGCGCAGTTGTTCACCCGTACATCCCACATAATCACATGGTTAGACCAGAATCCTCCTTCAGCGTGAACTTGTATGTTTTATCCTAGAGGCCAATTCTAACAAGGCGCTTATAAATCTCTCATTCGCAAATGCCAAACTAATGACATTGGCTTTACTCGAGTGTTTGAAGGTCCTTGTATCGATCTTATCATATTTTCTTCAGTTTATATGTCATCTCACCACCGCCAATTTATCCGCATGCGCTTCAGTAGATAGTTCCGTCGTTGCAGTCCTTGATACGTGCAATTCAGCTCTTGTCCCTGTGAACAATTTGGAAAACGGCATGGTCAAAAGAATTCATGATTGTTGGAAAAGATGACCGGCTCCGTGTCCATACGGCTAGAACTTAAACCCACTACACCCGTGGTATGACAGATGTGTACCAAATTAAAGACCAATTCGACTTCTTGTGCTTTGTTTAGGAATGCAGGGTGAGCAGCATGGGGTTCCGAACATGCATATTCGCGTGATCCGACCAATTCTCTACTTATGCCGACCGCTGAGTGCTCCGCAGTTGAAAGTCATTACCAGTAATCAAAACTAGATAACCTGGGATATCCATGAATTCTGTGTAATCCAAGTAAATCTTATTCATCAGAGATGCCAAATCCAACCTCCCCCCCATCTTCGTCCAGCATCCGAACACAATGACTACCAGCGTGTCAAAAGTGCAGGATCTGGCCGCTACATGGGCGGAATCATTCAACTGAAAGGCTAGTTCACACATTCAGAGAAGCGATCTGTCTCATGCTGTGTTTCCGAAAAGAGGTATACTCAAGTCCCTTCAAACAGCCGTAGACGAATGGTAAACACAACACATTCCGCGTCCACTTACCCTCGCATATGCAAACCATTGAACCCTGAAAGTAACGCGACAAAGCCCTTTTGTGAGCGAGGAAAAATCTGTTGTAGGCAGTATGGAGGTAGCAAAAAATTCCCGATATTGTGTGGCGTCCAATTGAGCAAGTGGGTTGAAGCTTCCATCGTGAGTGCGACAATCCGGATTTAGAGATGTCCGTACTTCTTGAAATCCCTAAAATATGAAAAACCATTCAACAGAGGCTTAACAAAATACAGCTATGAGACGCATCTACCGTATACGTCGAGCAGGAGAGTTTCGTAGATTGTACGAAAAGAGGGGAAGTAATACTAGCCTCATCTCGGTTGCTCCTTATGAAACAGAGTCACTGACACTTCAGGGGTTACGGATTCTAGCGGAAGCAATTAATACGAACGGTTTATTTATAACAATTTTGAGGATCAAACGGAAAAGAGTGCCCAAGCTTTTGCCGGTGCATAGACACGAGTTGGGATCGGTCCTTTTATCCTGTTTAAGAGGCCGGTTGAAGATGAACAAATGAATATTTTGTGTGCGATTCTTTTTTTTCTGTGCTTACGGAGTTGTATTAGAAATTTTCTGTTTCTCTGGGGGCGAGTGACTGGAACAATGTTGTTCTGTGGTTACTGACATTTGGCCAGTAACAAGACTTCCAGAGTGTCTCGGATGCTGCCACAAATTCATTAGTATCACCTATACAATATGAATCGAATATGTCTGATTTTATGAAATACGGGGAACGAGACATCTTATAGAGAGGGGGTGTCTGTGAGAAAACACATGGTTCGAGCGTCATGTACGTTACCGAAATTGCTTTAAATCTAGGCTTGAGGAACAGGCCCTTTGTTGTATGAATTTGAGCAAGGAAACGAAACCTGCCCTGATAGAGTCACTGTAGTACACACTCATCAGTTGAAGCAATAATTCAATTTGTTAGCACCTCTGTAAAGGACTTTCGTTACCTTGTAAAACTTGTGTTCATTGTTGGATTGTTTTACTGCAACTAGAGTTACTGCGTCTGGCGACTTGAATAGAACGGAGAAAGCAAACAGAGGAAAGAAAAGAGCAACAAAAGGCGTGTGTATCGGATACAGGAGTGACATTTGCTACTACATCTTTTGCCATATCGATTGGTTTCATTTTGCTATCTACGCTTATGACCTATTCAACAATTGCCAAAAGCTACCGATACTCTTTTTCTACTTTATTTCTTTAAGGAAAAAGGCCAAACCAACCACCTGTTGGACCTGGTCAATTTACCAGGGTCCCAAGACTGGACAACTGACGACACTGAGTCTCGAACATACAGCACAGGGCTACAGTGCCGGCTGTGGTATACTAGAAAGCCTAATGCTAGTTTGTGAGAACAGCCTCACGTTTTTACAGGCTGCACATTTTGCTGTCACAAACTATGATACTATCGTAGAAGTGCAGAACACGCTATGCGACCTCTGTGCACCAGGTCTTCATAAATTGGCAAACCTGAGCAGGCTAGCCAAACCGTGGTAAGGTTTCACGTTGTATATGAGAGAGCGTATCGAAGGCAGCACAAGTTAACAGAGACAAGATTTTGGAATTGGATATGTATGTAACAAACGCTAAATCAACAACTTACATCTTGCGCCTCTTTGGTCTACAAATTACGATATTACCAGCATACTGTTACTAAGGGACTGACATGGTTGTTACCATTCTAAGCCTTCTTGGCATCCGCAATGATCGCATCCGACGCCTTTTCAGAGATCATGTAGACAGACAGAGCAATGAAGGTACCAGGGATCTTAGGGAAGACAGAGGCATCGACGACACGGAGGCCTTCGATACCGCGAACCTTGAAGTTGGAGTCGAGAACGGCATTTTCGTCATCGTCGGCGCCAATGGGGCACGTGCAAGAAGCGTGGTGGCCCCAAGCCTGGTACTTGGCAAAGGTCTTCCAATCATCCTGAGTCTGAACTGAGCTGCCAGGCCAGACTTCCTCGAACTTGCCATCGAGAGGGATGAGATCCTTGAAAGCCCTGCGGCCATATTCCAGTCCCTCGACAATAGCGTCCAGATCCTCGTCTCCGCCAACCGCAAAGTTACGCTTGCGGATCTCAGGCATGTCTTGAGGATCAGCGCTGCGAAGAGTGACGGTACCAGCGTTGTTGCGGGACTCCGCCTTGAGAACAAGCCAGGTCCAGTGGTTTTGGCCAGCGGTAGCGTTCTTGAAGAAGTCGGGGTAGTAACCGTTGAAGTATGCAGGCCAACCAGCGATGAAGAGATCAGCATTGCCATGAATAGTGTTGCTAGCCCTCTTGGTGATGGCGAGAGCAACTCCGTTGGTGGCGTAGACACCCTTGCCAATGCCGAGAGGAAGCTTCTCCCACTTCTCCAGGCACTTGTCGTAACCCTCGAGGAAAGTGCAGCCGTTGAGAAGAGCGATCTTGGTTGGGGCCTGGCCAGTGACGGGAACCTCATAACGATCCTGCAGGTTCGTGCCTACACCTGGAAGGTCCTTCACCACTTTGATATCGAACTGCTCAAGCTCCGCCTTTGGTCCAACACCAGAGAGCTTCAGAATCTGGGGTGTGTTGAAGGCACCAGCAGACAGGATGACCTCGCGGGTAGCAGTGACAGCACCCTTAGTACCCTTGCCAGTAACTTGACCAGACTGACGCCTAGGGTCTGCGCCATAGAGAGACCTTCCAGTCATAAAGTTCACACCGGTGGCCTTGGGCTTGCCGTCGGCAGTCTGGTTGAATCTGACACTAGTGACAAGGGTGTTGAGCTGGATATCGAGGTGGTACTTGCGGCTTCCATCGGAGTTCTTTGCGTCGAGAACTTGGCGGAGGAAATCGACCGGGCCGGCGCGCCTGTAGTCGGGGATGTTCATTGCGAGAGGGACTTGCCACATGCCTTCTGCTGAGTCGCGGTTCGCGCTGGGGTTGTTGATGTCACGGAGCAGGACCTGAGCAAGACCAGTAACAGTAGTCAAGAGTGACGAAAGAAGACTCTTGCCCATGCCAGTAGCGGCAGCTAGGACCAGTGAGACGACCTTGAGATCTTGGACAATCAGGGTCAAGTCGGTCAGCGAGGTTTCGAGCCAGCCAGTGAATCCGTGACCAGCAATGCTGCTGGGCAGGTAGCGGTTTCTCTCCAGACGCTTGAAGTATGATCGCATCTTCTCTGGTGCCCAAGAATCATCACCGGTGACTTGCTGGATGTTCGTCCAGTCACTGGCGTACGGGTACGTGGTGATGAGGGCATTGTGTGCAGTGCAGCCACCGAGGGATCCCACACGCGGGTACAAAATGCCCAGAGGTTTGGCACCGGCAGGAGGGTTAGCACCTGTGTAGCGAGAGCCATCGGGCAGTGTGTATGTGAGCTTGGTGTCCCGCTTCATCTCCTCTTCGTCATCAAAATGTTTGACAAAGAAATCCCACCTCATGGGCTCATACTCGGCCGCAACAGCGTGCAACGCTGGGACATTGTATTGAGTGCTATTGGTTTGGTCGTCACCGGCCTCAAGCAGAAGGACCTTGTAGCCAGCAAGAGCCAGCCTGGCTGCAAGAGGCGAACCACCAGCACCAGAGCCAACAATGACATACTCATAGTCTTCCAACGTAGTGGTGTCAGTGACGTTGGTAGCACGTCTTACATTGGCTCCGCCATAAGGGCTATGCTGTGCACCGTCACTGTTCTTTCTGTCAGCGAGTGTGGCTGATGTAGGCAGGGATGGGTGAAGCATACATGACGCGGGCAGTTGCGAAAGAGTTGATTATGGAAAGGACGGCAAAAGCCTTGAGAACAATCATGTTGGCGGTAATTAGGTGAAGATTAAGTTCAAAAGAGTGACTGGGAAGAAACGAGTGTTAAAATGCTCACCACGGTGGCAAAAGAGCGTGTTGGGAAGTAAGAAAGAGGCAAACTCCCTCATGATTTATTCTAGCGTGCGCTGAGCTTCTGCAAGCCACGATGACTACTCCGGCAATAGCTGTTGTCGATACCGTGATTGAGATCACCAGTTAGCTACCCCTTCTGCTGTGAAGCTTTGTGAATAGGGCGGTCTCTAACCAAACGTGTCCATCATCGCCTACCCAATCCCAGTTCAGTTGTAACCATTCCGCACTAGGGTGTTACGAAGGCCTTGCTGGGATGCTCCCCACCCATGGTTGCAGCCCTAGCGGCGTCTGTGGATGCAGGGCTACGAGTCAGTGCAGCCAAAAATTTCACACTTGAGAAATTGAGATTCGATGCTAGACCGCTTTTTAGCTAGGGGAGGGACGTGGGGGACCGCGCGTCAGGCGTACTGGGATTCGGGCCGCTTTCAACGTTGATGGAGAACTTGCCGTCCCGATTGCAATGACTCGTGAGCATACGTAGTACAGATAAAGTCGCTACAACACCTGTGCAGGCCAGGTAGGAGATGGGGGGAGACAGATTAACCGCATAGATTGCTTGGAATCCTGCAGTAATGTGGAGCCAATCACAGATGCATGTAGGGTGAATGGCTCCGATCACGTGTGTAAGCCGTGCAAGCAGCGCTGATTAGTCGGAACACGAGCCGTCCACCGACCCCACCGCTCACTAAAGAGGCCATGCCCCAGCGTACTCCACGACCGTTTCTCGCGTGGAAAAGATACGCAAGCTTCATGCCTGCATCCACCTTTCATGTCGGCTCATCCGCCGACAAAACTAGTACTAGCCCTATAACCTTTCTGGTCCTGTTAAGCGGACGCTTTCAGGGGCTAGCTCCCGGGGAATGGATGGGTCTACACACAGCTTCTCGTATACGGTAAGGCGCAGAAGTGATACATAGACCCTTGCCGCGGGACCATACGCACCGTGCTTGTGCAAGCCTGTTCTCGTTCGCTGTCATTGCGATCCGTTACTCGGAGTTTCTCATAACCCCAGTTGGGAACAATTCATGCGGTTCCACGATGTCGGAGAATTTGATCCTTGGCTGTCAAGGTAGAGAAGCCCTGGAACATGGGATCTGCCGTCCCAATTCCCACTCAACAACTTTCTGTGCAAGTCAAGCGGAGAGGAGTATCAGGGATTGACGAGTATATGTACTCTTCTACTTCTGAAACCCTGATCATTCGCTTACATATCTTCCGACACTACGCCAATCATTTTTTTTTCGGTCATACTCCAATAGATTTGTTACTTTGTGATTTCTCAAAACAATTTTCTATGACAGCCTCATGAAGTTTGGAAGCGTACTAGTATGGCTTGCGGCCTTCACAGCCGGCGTTCAAGCCCAGGGAGGACTTGCAGCTTTGGCAGAACATATGCCAAAGTGCTCGGTATGTTCGTCCTACTGTCGCCTTTCCAACACTGTCTCACTTATCAATACAGTTGGCGTGTTTCATGCAAGCGATTCCCACATCTGCATGCGCGACAAACCTCACCTCCGAGTGCTTGTGCACCAACGACGCTCTGAATCTTGCTGTAGCTGCATGCGCGCAGAAAACATGTAGCGTATATGAACTGCTGCGTAGGATAACCCAATCTTTCAAAAATCTCCTATCCAGAGACTAATTACAGCAATAGAAACCAAGAATGTCAGCAACAAAGGCTGCGGAGTCCCTGATCGCTACAGTGGCCAGAGATTCATCGTCGGTGGCGTTGTCGGATGTGCTATAGCCATAGTATCCTTTGTCCTGAGAATGGCAGCCAGTATCGGTAGAAATGGCCGCCAAGTGTCGTGGGACGACGCTACCATGGCAATCGTTCTCGGACTGGCTATTCCTCCCACCGTCTTTATCCGCAACTGTAAGAGTTTCGTTCGCTGCTGGATCCCAAAAAACTTACTCACTATTACCTAGTAATCGAAAATGGCCTCGGTCGAGACATATGGACGCTGAAGGACTATCAAATTACCAATGTTCTCAGATACTACTTTTACGGAGAGGTCTTCTACGTTACAGCCCTCGGTATCTCCAAGATCTCGATTCTCTTCTTCTACCTCCGCGTCTTCCCAGACAAGCGATTCAAGATGATCACATACACCGTAATGGGTATATCTGCGGCTTATACCATTGTGTTCTTCTTCGTCACTCTCTTTCAATGTAGGCCTATCAGCCTCGCTTGGACACAATGGGATGGACTCCACACAGGCAAATGCAACGACATCCATCTTCAGGGTTGGATTGCAGCTGCTATCAACATTATCTTGGACGCGGTGGTAATGTTGCTACCAATGAAGCATTTGGCCGGGCTGAACATGGGCATCAAGAAGAAGATCATGGTCATGTCCATGTTCGGAGTTGGTATATTCGTCGTTGTGGTCTCAGCTGTCCGCTTATACTCCCTGATCCATTTCGCCAACACACAAAACATCACCTGGAATTACGTCGACGCTGGACTATGGAGTTTAATTGAGATCGATGTCTCAATCGTCTGCGGATGCATGCCTGCCCACCGATTCCTAATTGGCAAGATGTGGCCCAAGATGAAGACAACCGTCAAATCGAGCAAGAACATCTCCTCCAAGGGTACCAATCACACAACCTCCTCGAGTACCCCCGGCAAGATGGGTCGAGTTTCGATAAAAGGTATATCGAGAGATGACAGCTTCATCCCGCTGTCTGATATCGACAGCAATAGTGATCGTACCCACCTGACAAAAGCAGCAGAACCACATTCTGGCAAAGAATCGAATACCTGGATTACACAAACCCATGAAGTCGACGTTGAGCACAGCAATCCGTCACGACAAGGCCAACACAATGACCGCCCACAAGACTGGAACTGGCCAGCGACGGGAAAGGAGCATGTTTAATTTCTTTTGTTTATTTACCGAGATGTCCTATCATGGGGGGGGGCATGTCCTTGAGCACAAATGCTCTGGTTTAGCAATTCTTGGTGTTTGGGATTTGGAATCTTAGAGGCCCGCGGGCGGCCATTATCGTTTCACGTCATTCTTTCGCAAAAAAGTACAATCACGTTTAGTTGACATAACTTTTATTCCTAGTAGTACGATTTGTAAATCAAACAAGTCTTTTCTCGATCCCTTGCATACGAAAACAACGCGTCAACCTTCCCCCCGTCCGCCCTTGATGGAAAACAAGGCTCTCCTCCTGATGCCTTGGTCGGCGACCATGACCATAGCATGACTAAGTCTTACCCAGTCCCGGATAACTGTCTTGACCGGCGCCTAACTCGGCACTCGTTCATGGCAACGCGCAGGCAGGGCACTGAAAATCCGTGCAAACCCGGTTCCCATGCTTGGTACGAATGACAAGACCCTAGTTTCTGCGCATGGTTCGGAGGCCTGGGGGGGGGCACCTGCCGCTTTCTGGGTACTCCCTGTCACTAGATCGCCGCTGAACTTGCCTGGTTTGTGTGCGTCATCGTGGGATATGTGTGCGCATGTCTTGCGGCACGGGTCAAGGGGTAAGCAAGGGACGTCTCCACCGCCTTTTGTTCCAACACTGTTCTTGAACATCAAGATTACTGTTGCGCGTCCAGATTCAGGTTCTGGAATGGCGCTAGTACGGCAGTTGGTTGTTGTACTAATTCAAGGCCCGCTGCGGTCAGTGCGTGCGGTACTTAGTACGCGATGGGTTGTCTGCTTCCGCACGGAGTGGACTTGGCACCCGGTTGGTGCTTCCAGACACCCCGTATCTTTTGCGGAAACCAGAAGGCTGATCTGTTTCACACTGTACCCGAGCGCAAGACCTCCAAGGTGGCTGGTCGGGTTAACATGCTGAATCGGGGTGACGGGGCGGGTTTGGTGGGGGTGACTAACGATACCGGGCCGTTTACTTAATGCTTGAACGCATTCGGTTTGTTGTTACCGTCGATCTACTTCAGATTCCCTTCTACAGCAATCCGTTAAATGAACCTCGATCTACGAGCATGCAATTCCAGCCGACCCGCGGTCTTTGCCCTGTTCCGCGGCGTCATATAATAGGTCGTCTTGCTTTTTGGGCATCCCTTACGTAGGTGTCTACGAACGAAAACGGTCCGAGACCCGTAGAATTATCCTCTTTATGCACAAGTCTGCTCAACGTCTTTCTCCACATTGTGGGAAAAATGTGGAAATGAAGATAGGCTAACAAATTCTCCTGATCAACCATGCCGTCTGCTGTTTTTGATGTTAGACTATACCGACGCAATGGAGTCTCTGACTAGTTCATTCCCAGGCAATGTCATTCGGATCCTACCGGTCGCACAGTGCCCCACATATATCTTGCTCAACTGGTATCCTTGCAGTCAGACGGCTGTCCGATATCTGGCCATTGTTCAGTGGTTGACAGCAGATTCAACGAATCTCCTATCTTACACTCCTTGACTCCTGGAATTCGTTCAAGTGGCATATTTTCCAACTCTAGTCGTTCATTATGAAGTTCCCACTTGCACTGCTTACGTTCTCTTTGGGCACGAGTCTTGTCGATGCCTTTCCTTCTCTTAATCATCGCCACCTCGATGGTCTTACACCCGAAAAGCTGCATGCAGCAATTCGCTCAGTAGAAGATTACCAGAAGACCAAGCGATTTATCGTCGATGTCACAAAGCCCATCGATGTCTCTGGACAACATGCTTTCCAGGCTCCCAGATCCACTGACCAGCGTGGACCTTGCCCTGGACTGAATGCTCTGGCAAATCATGGCTACATTTCTCGCACTGGAGTTACCAGCTTCGCAGAAGTGGTCACAGCTATCAACCAAGGTCGGTGTTGTAATCGCCTATAGACAAGGTAGCATTAGTTCTGACTTTCTGGAATTATAGTCATGGGTATGGGTATAGAACTGTCCCTTATACTTGGTATTATGGGCACAGTCTGGACAGGCAACCCACTGTCTCTAAATCCTGGTTTTTCCATTGGAGGTCCACCCACTGGACTTGCTGGGCAGAACCTTCTCGGAAATCTGATTGGGCTTCTTGGTACGTCGTCATATTTCTAAAGTAAATTATACAGCAGCACAATACTCATACGTACGTCTCTAGGTAAGCCTCGAGGCCTTGAGGGATCGCACAACTGGATTGAAGCAGATGCATCTCTCACACGCAATGATGTCTACGTCACGGGAGATGCAGCGACCATGAACATGACTTTGTTCCTTGACTTCTACAACCGTGCCGATGAAAACGGTGTTCTTTCCATGGATCTGATCGCTGATCAAGCTGCTCGCCGCTGGCAGGACAGCGTCGCTACCAATAAGGACTTTTACTATGGCCCCGTCACTGGCATGATTGCTCGCAACGCCGGTATCCTGTTCGTTGGACGCCTCATAGCCAACCACACAGCCGAGCACCCCGATGGTATTCTCACCCAGGATGTTTTCCGAAGCTTCTTTGGCGTCTTTAAGAATGCCAACGGAACTCTCGAATATCGCAAGGGCCACGAAACTATTCCTCAAAACTGGTACCGCAAGCCAGTAGAGTATGGCCTTGTCCCGCTTAACTTGGACCTTGTCAGTTGGATCCTGAAACACCCTGTTCTAGGCAGGTACGTAAATATTCTTCCCCTTTCCACTTTTTCGCTGGTGATAATAACATATGACTCTAGTATCGGTGGCAACACTGGCAAGGTAAACTCATTCACTGGTGTCGACCTGAACAACATCACTGGTGGCGTGCTCAATGTAACCAACCTGCTGGAAAACAACAACCTTCTTTGCTTCGTGTTCGAGGTGCTCAAAACATTCCTGCCCAACTCGCTTTCTGGCATACTTTCTACGCTTGAAGTTCCGATCAAGATGGTGACTGACACACTCTCGGCGCCGCTTTTGAGTCTGGCCTGTCCTGCATGGAACGATTTGACCAAGGGGGGTCAGCCGCTGTGGGATGCTCTTCAGCAGGACTTTTCTGGTGCAGCCAGGGCTGGATCCAGTCTCTAAGTCGGATAGGAGAATAGAAGGTCAAGTGCAAACTACTCTGTTAATACATACACAATTCAACTACAATCGGTTTCTACACTATTTCTGTACATAGTCATTTCCGCTAGATGTCACATTACACTCCAAGTGAATTCCAATCATATCCATAGATGCCGCTCAGTCTCTCCAACATACTCCGATTGCTTGCCCTTCCGCCAATATCCGGGATACACTTCTCTGAGATCAAAGGTTACATCAGTTCAGTGGCGCGGCCCATTTCACTACTCGCCGACCGATCTTGGTCGATCAAGTTCCCTTATTGACATGTACGGCATCGGATCCAAGTTGCAGATCACTAATTGGGTTGCTTGGCTCCCGTGTTCACATCATCCGATAGCTTCTTCCGGTTTCGAAGGGAAAAAAAGGGTGCTTTTCGGGTAAGCCGGTATGTGCCGCTTTCAATAGCGTCTATCGTTCCCACGATGACCATAGCAAGGAACTTTGGCTTGGTGATCGAGGTATGAGACAGTACATGTTACATGCATGCGGGCATCTCGTGTTGCAACCATAGAAAGGGTTTAATGTACGGGAAGATGGCCAATAGTTTAGTTTGAGTTGCTCGTTGTGGGCATATGGACCAATAAGTGGACTGCCTGATCTGGGGAAAAGTTCAGGTCTGTCAATACCGTTCAACCTTCCTTGAGTCGCGATTGTTGCCACAAACATACATTTTCGTAGATTCGTCTACTCGAGACTACATCTGCTTCTGCGATCGCAAGGACAGATTTGTCCTTCACATCGCATATCTGACCCTCTGCTTACGTCTGCTCTCTCTTCAATCATCCTCTCTGTATACCTTGCCCTAATTTTTGTACACAGACAGCACGTTGCAGGTATATTACCTTTCTTCTGCAAGTCATAGATGCCTTCTACAACGTGTTTGGTCAAGAAACGAGCCGAACTGATTGTTGTAAACCAGACTCGCAGCTCTTTTCAACTGAGTCTGTGCAAACTTAAACACTACGAAACCAAGAACAATAGAAGACAAACGATCGGAGAAGGACAGTGAGGGTGAGTAATAGAAGATAGAAAAAAATGTTTTTCTCCAAACATAGTGAACCTACCAAGTTGACTTCAGTATTTTCAAAAATATCGCGCCTCTTTTTCTCCTTATGTTCAACCCCTACTTGGACAAAAAAACGGAAATAGAAAGAAGGGAGATTATGAAAGACACAATACAACAAAGCAACAAATGTAAATTGTACTTCTAGTGGCGGCCAGGTCACTACTAACGTGACAATTCCTCTCACTAATTCTTCTCGACTAGTAAGCATAGTAAAGTCTACATTGATCCTTCTTTCTTTTTTCTTCTGGAAAGATTGCTAGGCTGAAAAAGAAAAGCAAAAAAGCAAAATTTACCCGTTTGATGCATGGCCATCCTCCAACTCCAGTATACAATCTATATATTAAAACACATTAGTCACATAATTCTATTAAAAGCTAATCAGATGCATAACCCTTCTCGCTCCCGCAGTCCACCTGCACAATCTCCGTCTTGCCCTCGCCGTCGACAACCAGGGCAGTAAGCTTGCCCCCACTGACACAGCCGGTGTCCAGGCCAAAAGAATATTTGTGCACATTGAGGCCCTTCTTCCTGTTATGGCCATAGATGACTGTGGTCCTATCCTGTGCCTTGAGCTTCTCCTGCCTATGGTTCCAGAACTTCTCCCAGGGCGTGCCGTCGTGCTTGGACGACGGGATGCGTGTCTTTAGATCAATGGAGCGCATGTTCATGACGTGGAAGGGGTCTTGGTGCTCGAGGGGCATATCGGGTACCAGGCCCGCATGTACGGTAACCAGATTGCCAAGGGTGGGTACGGTGCCTACGCGCAGGATGACGGGGCACTGGCGTAGGTACTCGATTTGACCCTTTGTAAATTGCTTGGCTAGTTTGCGCAGTTTTGCGTTGCCGTGGGCTGCCTTGGCTTCACCAACAAAATCAATTTTTGCGTCTGCAGGCGCATCGGCAGCAGGGAGGAGGACGTTTCGGTCCATAGCTTCGGCAATAGAGAGCAGGAGTTTGTCTTCCCAGTTTCCCCGTACGCACGAGGCTCCCATCTTCTGGGCTAGCTTGATGACACCGGCAGAATCGGGGCCCTTGGCAATCATGTCGCCTGTCATGACAAGGTGGTCGTGCTTCTGATCGAAGCCTACCTTTTCAAGAAGACGCTCGAGCTCTTCACGGCAGCCGTGGACATCGCCGACAAAGACGAGGCGCTTGTTGCTCTTGGGGAGGTGCTGCTCGTCCATGTCCATGACGTGTATCATACCCTTGAAATCTGGGCGTATATGACTGCCGTAGTTCATTGTCGGCGTATTGTCCATCAGGTGTAGTTCCTCCATGAATGCAGCGCGGCGCGGACCAAAGTACGTCCACCAGCTCACAATAGCCAGGATGAAGATGAATACGTATGCGAGACAGTGGCGCTTAATCCTCCGTGGGATCCGGTCGGTGGTGCGCAGTATGGCAGCCTGGAGCTTGGGGGGAAGGAAGAAGTCGTCTTCACGATCGTAGAATGAGTCTTCTTCGTCCGATACATCGAAGTCTTCGCGATAGTCTGGAATCTGCTCGATGAGGGGCCGTGGCCGGGTTGGCGGGTATACATGTGGGTAGTCGCGGTACGTCATAGGGCCGGTGGTGGGCATGCGCCGTGCCGTTGTACAGGTCTCGCGATGTTTTTGTAAGGATCAGGCGAGGGCGCGACTTGTCTGAAAACGGCGAAATTGCTGTTGGATGCAAAGATGATGGATTATTCGCGCCCAGCGACTGTGATGGAGGATGGTGTAGCGCGTGCAGGCTGGAGGCTGAGGGGGCGGTGTGCTTGAGAGAAGAGCCGTGGCCGGATGGGATGAAACCTGGCAGCAGGCTTGATCATGGCGGGCGAGAAAGCCTCATAAAAAGAGCGCCCCGACTGTTTCGCGTCGTCGTCAGTCCCTTCTCGCCTGCTGGCCCCCCAGTGTCGATCGGCCCTGTCGGCTTCTAAGAAATGGCGCGTGGCGCACGCGTGGGCCGCTAAATTCAGGGTGCATGCATATATATGGCTGTGCTGTGGCTGCAGCCAGCCGGATACATACTCGTGGAGAGCATTCAAACACACATTGCATCTACGTGTGTCTAGCTACACTTTGGTTCTCAGTATGTATGTTAATATTGGTCAGGCAGCGTCTGTTTCCAGTGGTAGCTTGATGTCTATTTGCACCATGTCGTCCTGCTTCTCATCCCAACATGCTGCCTGCACGCCGTGAATACATTCATTCCTGATACCAATCTCTTTTATTCCATCAATCATCTATACTGTGCTCAACAGAGACTGAAATGCTGTTCATTGCTATCCTGGACCGGTCTTGGATGAGATAAACACGATTCGTGGACAACGCCATCTGATTTACTTCGCCCAGTCCCCTCAAGACAAGCAATTCATCCCACCATTGGTTGGTCAGCCAAAACATGAGGCATTTTGAAATCACTGCCAATGACCGCGCAGGCGTCGATAAGGCACGCAGGGCGCTAATAGGCAGGATGTATAGCCAGAGCGAGGCGTTTGGACAACAGAGACAGGCACATGATAGACTGGCCTCTCTGGGACGGCTAAAAGTTACTTACGTAGGCTGTACGAAGACTAGCACAAGGAAGTATGCGTACCAACTGCACAGAACTGATTCGTGTGATGACGCGGCGTCGCGGCCGGACTCGTCTCCGCATGTCGTTAGGTAGCATCCCATCCGCACAACCCGTAGCTTTACATCATTGCTCCTCATCTTTGGTCTGAGGGGGATATTCGGGGAGACATGGAAGATTACTCCGCAGCTGTTCAAGAAGAAATGGTGCGTAGGTCATTGGTCTTGGGCTCCGAATATTGCGCACAAAAAAATCTCCTTGTAGGAATACATTCCCACGGCGCGTTTAACGTCCCACTGGGCAGCACCCACCAGAGCAAAGACTAGAAGTAATGAAAGTATGTAGATTCTAGACTCAGGATATCAATATCGTTGCAATCGTAACCACATAGCCTCGTGCCGTACCCGTTAGCCTCCCAGAAATGCTTCCACAATCAAGCCCTCCCTGGTGGCCGCCAGTCGAAAAGGTCTCCGGCTTCGGTACTCCAAGGCCCAACATCCAAATCCACAACCGGACTTTGAATTTCCACTTCTCCTTCTTCTTCCATGGCAGCCGGCGGTGCCATGTCCGTCTGTACCTGTAGGCTCTGCATTCGCTTGAACTTCCGCCTTGTATCCGTTCTTTTGATGAGCGCATCTAACCCACTGTCCTTTTTCTTCTTCTTGGTCACCGCACCATCGGCTGTCTCGGTCGTTGCCGGCCCGCTGACATCATCTATAACGGGGCTGCTACGAGGCTTTGGGAGATTGCGCCTTTCCCACTCGTCTGCAATACTGGGAATCGGCGCGTCGTTTTCACTTCGGACTCGTCTGAAGCTCCGGTTTGCCGATTTCCCGCCAAGAGTCGCATCTCCCTCGTCTTCAATAGGATCTGCAAGTGCTTTGGCAAGATTCTTGGGCTTCTGCAGGAGGCCGGCCAGTTCCGTCGTGCTCATCAAAGGCCCTTTCTTGTTGGCCCGCAAGGGGTGTGGTGGAACCGACACAGATGCACTCTGGGGGACTGGGAGTGGGGCACCCGGCTTGGAATCTGTCAAGCTTGACTGCTTCTTGGTGCGATTTACCGTTTGCTTAGGGATGCCATCCGCAGAACGGGGTAGTTTTCGAGACACCGAAGATGTTTGTGATTGTGCATCGGAGGCTTCGCTGTATGTTGGGGACACATCCCTTGATGCTGGTACTACTGGATCCAATACCGGTACAGAAGGAGGTGAAGCTCTTGATGCCGTCTTTGGTTTTTCTGTCTTCTTTTTCGCGAGTCTTTTTCGATTTGTCTGTTCAGTCAAAAGTGGTTTCGAGTGGGCAGGTAGAGGCTCGGGAATATTCTCCTGCAGAGCAATACTGCCGACTGTTTTGTTCGCAGTAGGCCTTGATTTTGAAACGCTGTCAACAGGAGGTGAGGATGCCAAGTGGATATCCACGGGCGATGAAGCAACCAATAATTGCTGATCCATGAGGCCGTGAATGACTTCTGGGTCTTCCTGGAGACTGGGTGAAGGTAGCGATGGAGACTTGGAGGTTCTCACTCTCTTCGGCGCATCGTTTTTTGCATTTGCAAGTATGCGTTTACTGTTTGGTAGCTTTTGTAATATCTCTTTATCTACCACATGAGAGGCTGTACGCCTGGCTTTCGTACCGGCTGCCCTGGGCCCACTGCCAGCCTCTGTACTTTGTGATGGCAGAGCCTGGCACAACAGCTTTCCACGTTTTACACCAGCGGAAAGTCGGAGGCATTTGGTCTTGCGAGCCGGAGGCGAGGAGGGTGCTGGTGGTGGGGACGGCTCTTTGCGAGGTATTTTGGATGGCTGCAATGCGAACTCAATGTTGCTCAAGCGGTTCGAGGCACTCACTGGAGGTGAGGAAGGTGGAGCTGGCTGCTGGGGGGTCTCCAAAGCGCGAACGCTAGGTACTGGCACTTTACCCTTGGGTATCTTTGGGGTTTGTGCCGGGGGCTGACGAGATATGACTGTCGCAGCCATCTGTGATTCTTGCCTCTTCCTAGCGACTTGAGGCGGCGTGCTCGGAAGTGTGACGTCGGAGAAAGTGGTTGGGTGAGAATCGGGCTCTGAATCTATCGTGATGATGGTAGCTGTAAGGGGTATGGACCGTGTTGGTTGCCGAGCATTGCGGGCGCCTGCAGCTGTTGTCAATGTCGGCAATTGTTCGTGTTTCCCAATGTCATCCTCCTGTGCCGGGCTGGAAGCTTTCCAACTGGCGGGCGCCCGGCCCGTTTTCTGTCTCTTTGCAGCCCGCTCTTCGACGAGCTCGTTTTCCTTCTCCTTCTCCTTGCGAGCCTCATATGGTGACTTGATGGGCTGTGCTTTCCCAATAGGCCCTCTCGGGGTCCCGAGCAGGGTATTGAGCGATTTGTGGCGCAATTGTGCGCCCGACGTCTGCGCATGTGCTGGTGCCACCGATGAAGGTCGTTGGAAGGGTTTTGTCTGAGAGCGCGCACTTGGAGCCGGTGGCTGATCTCTAGTCTTCTTGGACAGGACGGGGGTCAGGTCGGTGTGCGTTATGCCCACAGGCTCCGAAACCTCGACAAGCGCGCCGTTGTTCAAATTGAGTTCGTCGCCTTCGTGCAGCTGGTCGCTGTCCTTGTAGTAGGTATCGCCGAGGAAGTTCCGCGCCTGGTCGTAGACCATGACACGGTTGTTGAACGTGTGAAACTTGAGGAAGCCATCCTGCCATCGCTTCTGCTTGCGGCGGACATCGTGGGTGAAGAGACAGCGAAACTCGGCGACAGGCGCGCTGTTCTGGGAGGCGGCGATGGCAGCAATGGCAGAGGCGTGCTGGGTGTTACGGAGAGGAGCCGTCATGGCACGGGCAGACGGGCAGGACGCGCGACAGCGTGTGTATACGCCATGGAGGCGGGGTTGCTGAGCAGAGCAGGGCAGAGCAGAGGTCGGCAGTATCGTGACGCGCCGCAGGCAGGCGGCGGCGCGCGGAGAGAGACCGCGCAGTCACGTGACTTAGCGCCGCTTACGGTGGGCTGGGCTTTCACCGGCGGGACAGCAGGCGTACGTAGGCTTGATGCGGTCTTTTCCCCTTCAGTCATGACACGTCCCCTCATCATGTATGCTCGGGTGCCTGACGCCGGCCGCGTTTGTGCTGGCTGGGCGCAGCTGAGCTGAGCTGATGCAACGCAATGCAATCGCGGGGCCGCCGTCTCCCATGCCTGTGCACTCTCTCTCCTCCAAGCTCCATGCCCAAACCGCCCGAGGGCACAGCCACAGCTAGTCAGCCTGCGACCGCTGCCCGCTGCCCGCTGCCCTTTCTGCTGCCCGCCACCAGGCAGTTGACTTGCACTGCTGTATTTTCCCCTACTGCTGCCGCATTGCGTGACACGCAATTGCCCCCGCCCTTTCCAAGATGCAGCGTATGCAGAGAATCACGGGCCGCTTCTTGACGCGGACGCCCAATGAGGCTGATGTCGAGGCCATGCTCAAGGACTTTGACGACTCCAAGGTCATGCTGGAAAAGGTGCGTCTCATCTTATTGTGGCTTGTTGCTGCTACGAACATGTGGGGTTGTTGCGAGCCTCACTCGCGACTGCAGGTAGCTAACCAGCTCCAAGCTCGAAGCCTCGGCCAAGCAATGGAGAGACGCATGGACAAACATCCTCAACCACCAGCTATCGTCGGTCGAGTTGCTCTACACCATCTTCAAGCCTCTCGGCGGCGAAGGCAGCTCCAGCACACATGTCCATGCCGAAACGCCAGCTGCCGTCCTGGAGCGCGTCCATGGACTCCATGAGGCCTTCGCGGAGCTCAAGACAGATATGATGGAGGAAGTCAAGGACATTGACCGGAAACTCGTTATACCTGCCAAGCTTGCTCGCGATGCCTTGAAGCCCATGGAAAAGACCATCAAGAAGCGAGAAGACGCAAAGGTTCGAAATACTCGCCATGCCATGGCCAATGGTACTAACTCTTCTCAAAGGTCGATTACGAACGCTACAAGAGCCGCTGCGAAGCTCTCCAGAGCAAGAAAACACGTTCTGAACGCGAGAACAGCGCGCTTGCTAAACACGAAGTTGACCTCGAGCGCTCTACCCATGCGTACCAACTCGCTGACGAGAACCTCCGTGAGCGTCTGCCGCGCTTGAATGCTGCCACCTTTTCTATCCTGCCCCACCTCTTAGCCAACCAAATTGTGTTGCAAAACAACCTGATCGGAAACCTGTACACGGTACTACACCAATACTCGCATGAGCAAGGCTACCCAGATCCCCCACCAGAGCCCGAGGAGGTGATTCCGATATGGGACTCGAGCTACACACCACTGCGCACGGAAATGGAGTCAAGTCTTGGGATGCTCAAATCAGGGAAGGCGGTCCATATGCCCATGCGGTTGCCGGACAAAGGTGACACACTGACTGGTCTGGGAATAAGGAACAAGGTCTTGCCCAGCCGGAGAGCCAGTAGCAATGACAGTGTGCCAACAATCAGCGGCGGCGCGAGACCAGCACGGCCGGCACAGACGCTGTCTTCGACTTCGGAAAGTGGTCCGCCCATCAATCTTGCCAACAAGCCTTCGTACAGTTCTCTCAGCGCTACAAAGCCCAAGATCTCGGGCTCACCTCATCTAAGCGCTGGCCAGGACACGTATGGCCGCCGCCTGTCATCTACATCGCAGGCTTCCTCGTATTCGAATGGAACCAACGGCGACGGTTACTTCAACAGAGTTCCGTCAGCCACTTCTAATGGATCAACCCCGAGTGGTTATCCGTCTTCGCCAAATCCCGCCGCCGGGAAGAAGAAGCCACCTCCGCCACCTCCGCCAAAGAAGATAGGATCTTTCCAGTCAGAGTATGTAACGGCCATGTATGATTTCGACAGCCTCACGCCCGGCGATTTGTCTTTTAGAGAAGGCGATCGGATCAGGGTTATCAAGAAGACGCAGAGCTCGCAAGACTGGTGGGAGGGCGAGGTCCATGGACAAAAGGGCAGCTTCCCAGCAAACTACTGCAAGTGAGTGCGTACTAGGAAATCGACCTATGGATACTGGGCAAAATGGGATGAAAGAAATGATATCCAAAACTGCATTAGACGAAGGCGTTGGCGTGCTTTGTGCGACTTCGGTTACTTTACAAGCTACTGTAAATGAATACTGGCTACACGTTCCAAATGATCGGTTTGTTCATGAAGCTGTACGTGTGACGTCCATGCAGGGCTGCTAGCCTCGCCCGCAAAAGTGGCTCAGCCTCGAGCGATTTTGCTTTGGCCCCCTGCCCAGCCACCGCCCTCTCCTAGCCTCTAGCTCCCGCCTGCGCGTGTGCTACGATGCATCATGCATGTGCTGTGGTGTGCCTAGTGCGCTTTCAGCTATGGGGGCATCGTGACACTGCCACACCCGCAGCGGCTTGCGACAGGCGCATATATGCTCCAGAGCTCTCATCTGCTTTTCCCATGACAGCGCACACGATCTTGTCTCAAGGGCGGTATGGCTGAGAAGACCCCGGTTCAGACAGACCACGAGAGCTTCCTACTCAATCCACCCTTCTCTCCACGGCCCATCCCGCCAGACTCCAACTCAAACGCCCACACTCCTGAGTCGCCATCTGTTGCACGACTCCAAAATGGAACCAGCGAGCCTTTTTGCAACAGCACACAGTCCCTCCATCAAACATGCACCAGTCCGTCGTTGTCAGCTCTCGACTCACTCCCCACTATAACCGGCAAAAGCAACCACATCATCAGACCCGAGTATGAGATCCCGGATTTCCTGACCTTTGACCTTGACCTCTCCCGGCTGAACCGTATCCACAGCCACCTCTGGATGGCCGGCCGTCCTATGCGTGCCCGTCCTCTGCACCGGTATACGATGCTCGGCATGCAGGTCATCCAGACGCAGCAGATGGACTTGCACTTGCTCAAGTTCAGCTCCAAGCTACTGGTGAAGCCGCTGCCCGAGTGGATACTATGCCACCAGTTCTGGACCGACTGGATCTGTAAAGGCGGCAGCGACGATGCCGGTGCCGATGCAGAGCGAGAACAAGGCCGGCTGTGGAAGAGCGCAGCTGGCTTCCTGGTCAGCTACGTGTGGTTGGTTACTACGCCTCTGGATCTGAAGATTGCCCATGAGTGCTCGCTGTTACCGTCCTTTGTCACGTGGCAATGGTGGAAGAGCTTTGTCCGCGACTTCATTCAGCACGTGGACATCGATACGCTGCATCAAGTCAACCCGAGATATCAGTTTGGTGATTTGCGACTCGGCCGCATTAATACCATCTACCGCATACGATATGCGCATACGCATTTTGTCAGAGGTTATTTGTAGGTCATTTGGCTTCTGCTGGGTAGCTATGCGATGAATTACTGACTACCATTTGTACAGATACGGATACAACCGCTACGTCATCTTCTTCCAGCGGAAATTCTCATGGATCCTTATCGTTTTTGTCTTCTTCTCGCTCGTCCTGTCGGCCATGCAAGTCGCTTTCTCTTTTCCATCCGGATCTTATGGCTCTCTCGATAGCAACCAGGCGTTTGTCCGCGCATCTTATGTTTTTGTTATGTTCAGCATGGTGAGCGTGGCGGTTGTACTGGGCTTCGTTGTGGCGATCTTTGTGTGGACTTTTACGTTCAACATGGTCAAGGCAATCACACATGCGAGCAGTGAGCAGAGGAAGAGAAAGGAGTTGGCTGAGAAGAGAAGAAAGGAAGGAGAGAATGGAGGGGAGTCGTGATTGTGTGTTTCTTCTAGCAAAGACCGCAAGCAACACAAATGCGCATTTCTACAAGCCAGCTTGGTGCCGACATAGGGCAGGAACAGGTATCTCGTCTTGCACAGTGCAACCTATTAAGGCAACGAATCCTGGGTATAGTTGGCGCAAACCTTGTGCTCGACCTCAAATTCCCCTGGCGCGTTACACGTTAACAGGCAGCGCCCCTCCCCCACTATATGCGCACATGACCGTAGCCTCCCCCCGCAATCTACTATCCTCCGCACTACAAAGATACCTGGAATCTCGGAACAAAACGCTCACAAGACACGTGCATGGCCTCGGCAATGTTTGTCCCGAGAGCTATCGTAGTTGCTTGTGTCTACCGTGTTCTTTTAATTTATCGCGTTGGTGATCGCGTCGCGTGCACCCCTGACGGTTAATATGGAAGACGGGATGTTGAGGCGGAATCACTGGCGTCATGAGACGTTTGGCGGCAACGTTAAAAGAAAAGGACACAATTCAAGAAAGAGATATAGTATATTAGGATACAAGGTGGCAGCATGAGGGTTTGGGGTACCATTTTCATGCACTTTTCTATATAGCTTCCTTGCGCTCCAAATTACATTGAGAATCCATCGCCTCGACTTTACCTTTTTGCACCTACCTTTTTCAACACGTTCCTGGAAGCATTAAATAGGAAATAAAGAAGGAAACAAATCAAGAACAAAATGAGACTCCTACTCCCACTTCTCTCGCCCCTCCTCCTCTCCGTCTCAGCCTCCGCCTCCGCCGGCTCAGAAGACGCCTCCTCCTCCTCTACACCCGAAGAGCCCACGCCCGTCGGCGCTCTATGGGCCGCAAAATGGAATGCAACCACGCTCACGCCCTACACCCAGCACTGCCGCTCCAAGAGCAGCTATGACGCCAAAATCTACAAGCTCAACGAACTATACCCCGACCTCGCCGAGCAAGCGCCGCAGCTCAAAGTCTTCTACAACAAGCAGCTCTACGCCGGGTCGTGGGACGGCGTCGACGTGCACGGCGTCGGCCGCGAGCTCATGGTCATGTCCATGGCCGACATGCCGTACAAAGTGCGCGAATGGCTCAAGAAGGAGAGCACGCAGCGTCACTACAGCGTCCAGGATGACTTGGTGTTTTTCGCGCCAGGCGCGATTTATCCCATTTTGCCGCTTTGGGTGGACGAAGACGAGGACACGGCGGCGGCGGCGGGTGGCGAGTGCCAGGGTGTGTTTGATGGCTTGGAGAGCTATGCGAATGAGCCGGCGGATGGCAAGGTTATTGGGAAGGTTAGCCATGAGAGCTTGGGGGGCAAGGAGGTGAGGTTTACGGTGGAGGCGATGAAGGTTAAGGCGAGGGAGGCGAAGGACGAGCTGTAAATTGTTTGTGTGGGATGGGTTGGATATAGACTTGGGGATTTTGTGAGGGTTTATATGGCGTTTTGGGGGGGAGTCATTGCATGTTAAGACGGCGCATTAAGACAACGTACTTCCAAAGTAGAATTCATTCATCGTGTAAGAGCAATATGCCTTGTACTCTCAATTTACAGTGGACTGTTGTCGGTTGTGTATCATGTCGCAATTCTTTTGGAGTACGTACGGCAAGTCTGAAGTGTTGCAAGTAGTCGCCGGGACAATCAATCTTACCATGAAAAGCATATTTTTTTTTAGTTTTTACGTCAAACCCGAAATTGAGATTGTCTATGCGTTTGTAATCAAGTCAACACGATCAATTAATCTCGGCAAAGTCTTTGTCTCCATCGATCTAGGCTACTGAGCAAGAACAATCAAAGAGACATCCCTATTCAGACTACATCTCCACGACCATCATCACGTCTCGCCTGCTCCTTCTCAACAGCCTTAACCTCCCTCTCATGCCGCCTTCTTACAAGCCTCAACATAATCGTATTGTATAGCAAGAACAGAGCGGCAGTAACAACGCTGCACGCTGCGGTAACGACAATGGTCGCACGAGCCGTGACGCTGTACTGTCCATCCTGCGCCGAATAAACATTGATAATAGTTGAGATGAGACCCGCGATACTATTCAAGAGTGCAGGTAAAAAGATTCTATGGATGACCCACACATAGTTCTTTCGGTGTTGCCACCACAGCCACAGGCAGCCCACGACGCCAATGCCGCATGCAAAGGCCGCGACGTAGAGCAGGGGGATATTGCGTACGGTGTTGAGAGCTGCGGCGCTGAATCCGTTGTTGGGAGGCTTGGACTCTGTGTCTTGGAGCTTGGTGAAGGTGGCGGGGAAGACAATGTAGCCGGCTAGCAGGAGCCAGACAAAGGCCGAGGAGAGGAGGTTATGAACTGGAGAGACGGTATCGAGACCGAGAAGCATGTCGATGTAGCGTGTGCGTGCTGTGGTGCGGCGGCGCTCCAGACCTGGTCGTACGGCCCGCTCGTTTTGGCCGGGGGGTCGCGAGGTGTCATGATTGCGTTTGGAGGATGTACGAGTGGGTGGTGGTTTCGCAGGGTTGTGAGAGGCTGTTAAGTTGCCTTCTCTTCGATCGTCTTTTTCCATATGTCTGTGGTCATAATCGTTCGTTGTCGGTTCCGACACAACAGGCAGCACACCTGTGTCGCTTTTGGGCTTCGATGGCGACCGCATTGAAATTCGTTTTTATTCAGAAACGGTGATACTAGAGACGACTGAAATCGCCGACAGGCAAGATCAATTCGACATGTGGGTTTCTACAGGATGCGCATTGCGTGGACATTGCGATATCATGAACCGACGTCCCTACTTCTATCCTCCATCTTTCTAGATGCGCTATGCCGTCACTAGTCTACCAGGTCTTGCGCAGGTACGCAAAACCGGTTCCTAGCGCATACCCACATGGCGTTGCATGGTCTGGCTGGATAGATAACGGTCGCCACCCGGCTTTCGGTCCGCACCATAGCTTGTTTTGCGATAGAGTTTGCAGAGGTTGAGGTGTGCTGGACGGTGGTTGGCGGGCATGTCCCAGGGCTGGTGGAGACAGACGATTGCCAGGGTCTGGTATTGCGTCATTGCTCAACTACCTGTCTGACCCTAAACATGACTGGCTGCAGCATTGCCTTTCGTATTTGGAGCGGGGTGTTTGAGCATTTTCTTGCGATGTATCTGGGACACATCGAGAGTATGAGAGAATGTTTCGAGGGTAGGAAGCTCGGTTACCTCACTTGGTTGTTAATTACCTTGGCCCTCAATGAACCAGTCTCTTCTTGGCCATTATATCGCACGGCCCTACACCCAAATTTGTCTGATTCTCCTGCCTGGGTGGCCTAAAACAAGAGCTGTCAGAACCTTCATCCTCAGGTTTTATGATTGGTGTCATCGAAGTTTTGCGAGGAAGCATGCACATGCGAGGAGCGTGCGGGTCGAGCACAGATCTAAAATCAGATCAACCTCCCACAAGGATCTCACGACCAACTCTTTCTGCACCACTGCGGCTGTATTCGTAGCATTCTGAAACGACAAGGTACACATGGAATAGTCTTTTACCTCTGCAAAGATGGGGTTGTGTAGGATTTAGCCAGACAGGTGGCCCTGAGAAGGATCAAACTCTTTCCGCTTGTGCGAAACGCGCTCCTTTTACGGCACAGCGGTCAGGTCAAGACCCCTAGAAGTAAGCCTCGCCCACGGGAATACGAGGCCGTGTTATGCTGCGAGCCATCGTACCATCGATCCTCCAGAACCAATCCCTGCATTTTTCATATAGCCTCGTAGCACCCTATTGGATGGACAGATCCCGTGTCTGCATACAACACAGAGCTAGTCCGTGACAGGCCAATGATTTCCGATCACTATGGTTAATGGAAGATGAGGCCTACTGTTCTATTGCATGAGCCAGGTACAAGCGCCCAACAGGTGACGGGCCGGTTCGGTACGGCTGACACAATCTGTATCCTTACGGTCGGATTCACCTCAAGTATTGGGGACAATGATAGAAAGGCAGAGTGTCTGGGCAAGCGGCTAGCTTTGTGTACGCCTTTCCCACTGCCTCCAGAACATTGGAGCATCGTATCCCAAATCATACATCATGGCGGCCGGTGTTGCACCAGAAGCAGTCATTGTGAGTTTCCCTTAGAGTCGATACCAAAACATGAGTGGAGGATAGTCTTTTCTAACGCTCATTCTCAAAGCCTATCGAGTCCATTCTGCTAGGATTTTGTATACTCGTAGCTTCTGGTCGTCTTGTGCCGCGACTTATGCAGCGACAACGCCTCACCTTGAGTGACTGTCTTTTAGCTGCATCAATACTCGACGCCGTTGGGCTTTTCATCACCGATGTCATGACATATCAACTAGGTGGCATGGCAGAGGATGAGGTGGAAACAACTGATGCTGATCAGATTGCCCTAAAAAAAGTAGGGATCTTCGTTTGTCAGTGTACAAAGCATTGATCGACTGACCATCCCCACAGGTACAGTTTGCTGGCAATGCCTTCTATGATACCGGAATATACTGGCCAAAGCTCGCCATTCTTGCGCTGTACTTTCGACTCATCCCAGCGACGATGCCGTGGCTGCGAAAAGCACTATACATGGTAACGGCCTTCGTAGGAAGTTGCATGGTCACGACTCTCTTTCTGGATACGTTCTGGTGTGGCTCTGAAGTGTCAGTGAACTGGTCCTTGGAAGAAGGCGCCTGCTCGACATTCTCGTCGAAAAACGTCTTCCGGATCGATTGGGCTATGAACTTCTTTTCCGATATATTGAGTAAGCAGTAACATTCCAGCCATGCATAGAGATCGCATCTGACCAAGAGAACGTAGTCTTTGCATTGCCGTTCCCCCTTCTCTATTCGTTGCAGCTTAGACGTCGTCAGGTTTGGGGTCTCGTCGTGACATTCTCTCTCGGCGCAGTCACTATGGCGATGAGCGTGGTTCGCTTTGCAACGATAGAGGTTATTCAAGCCTGGACCAACGTTTGTATGTTGTTGCTTTGCTGGGTGCGGCAAAAGCACATGTGGTTTCACGAGCGCTAACGTGGGTACAGTCGTGCTTTCAATGGCCGAATTGGCTACCGCCATTATTGTGGTATCGCTGCCGTCCATGAGATCCTTCCTGCGGACCGGAAGCTTCTTTTCCTTTCACAAGAAATCACACACGTCAGAGTCGCGTGGGACGTATGGACAACGAACACCGGCAAACGGCTCGCAGGGTTTTATCCGCTCTGCCAGAAGAGGCAAACATACCGTTCGCATACACAGCGATGAAGAATCTGGGAGCGAGGTGGAGCTCAACAGCGTAGGAAGGAAGGATGTCATCTACGAGACGCGCCGAGTCAGTGTGCAATTTTCGCGGTCGCAGGACGAGGACGACGAGAGGATTGGAAAATTATCATAGGTCGGTCGTCTGACAGGCATGTGGGCGGCGTGAATGTGGACCGAGGTGGTACGACACTGAAGGATCAGAAACATGGTCCATAGTACACCAGGGTCAGCAACTTTTCCGTATTCCTAGGGTTGAATTTTTAAATGCTGCATTACGGGACTTCTGGGCGGAGCCATTGAAATGCTCTGGCCATGATGGCGCTATGTAACTAGGCTCGCATAGCGGTCCGCGATGGTGACCGAGCACACGCGCCTCTCGGGACGCTGCTCCAAGCGAGCCCTGACCGTTGCTAGCTCCGCCTTTCTAGACTTCGTTGTTCATCTTGGCGCCCATCCGTGCCGCAAGCATGCCGCGCGGGGTGGATCAGCATTGGCAGAATGCTTCGCTTTCATTACGCACTGGCTGGCATATTAAGCCACCGGTTTCATGCCCAATGGCAGACAGGAGCGCGAGTCCAGCAACACATTCAACGGTTGCCACGATGGCGCTGGTATACCGGCTTTTTTTTATGTGTTACATCGATCCAGCAACTCACGGAACTAAAGGTAATACGTTGGCAAAACAAGGGACCAAAAGAACATTCGGCATGGGCCGAAAAATGCCCACTTTCAATCTGGATGAAAACCCAGACCAACGGTTCGGCCGCTAGCCAGCCATGCATGGGCTGCTGTTGGGAGCGGCCCATTCCTTTCGTGGCATCCAAGACCGTCCCTCCATTACGAGACGCCCTTCCGCGCATATGTAGCATGTAATTGGGGCATCTGGTATTCCTTCAAACAACCAAGGGCTAATATCCGGCCTGTAACCTCTTCTGATAGGTTATGTGGTCGCCCGCCGAGAGGCCACCCAAGGTCTTGTCAAGCGGTTTGTGCGTGCAATATACTCCCCTGCCGAATACTAGTGTGCGTGGCTTCTATACAAATGCCAGGTAGGCAGTTGTCAACAACCTGAAGCGAGCGAACCACTCTTCCATCATTGGCTTTTGACCTCTTCAGCTTTGTGACAAACTTTGTCACACCACAGCACAACAACAATGGCGTACTTCATTGATGGTAAAGACTGCATGGTAACTTTTCCCACCTGACGCCACAAAGCAATAGGCCACTAGTTATAGACAAGCTGACGAAACTCTTGCTAGATTTCAGAATGGATCCTTCTAATCTTTGCGTATCTGTTCGTTGCTGCGCGCATCTACACACGTTTGGTCCGGCTACACTCAAGGTTGGACTGGTCTGACTACCTGCTCCTCGCGTCGGCAATCGTAGCCCTAGGACTGATCATCTGCGACACGCTCACATTCGAGATGGGCGTCATGGACGAATATGAAACATCCGTGAAACTGTCAAAGGTAAGTCAATATTTTGCCGTGACGACTCCAATGTACCAGGTCCAATACTAACCCTTTCTGCCAGATCTCCTTCGCTTCCAACTACTTCTACGATGTAGGCATGGGCTTCCCTAAACTCAGCATGCTGGCGTTTTACTGGGCCTTCTTCAATCTGTCGGGTTACCCTGGACTGCGCAAGATGCTTTTTGCCATTACCGTGTTCGTGGTCGCGTGCTACCTCACCATCCTCTTCGACGACACCTTCTTCTGCGGCGTGCCTGTTTCTGAGCAATGGTCGCAAGAAGATGGCGCTTGCTCTGTGTTTTACGCTCCCGAGCCTTTCATTCTGAACTTTACTCTCAACTTGGCTTGTTATCTCGTCGTCTATGCCGTGCCCCTCATCCTGTTGGTCAAGGGCATCCTGAAGTCCTCGACCGGAGTTGCTCTTACTTTCGCGCTGGGTGGTCTTACAATTGCCTCGAGCATTGTGCGCTTTGTCTGCCTCAAAGTCGGTACAGGCCAGGAGAACCTTGTTTGTAAGTGCTACCTCTTTGAAGCGTCCATGTTTGCCATGCAACAGCTTGGCTAACACGTCTTCTATACAGATCCCCTTAGCATGGTCGAAATGACACTGTCCATTATTGTCGTTTCGCTGCCCGGGCTGAAGCCTCTTGTCAAGCATGAGTCAAAGATATAGGTGCTTTCTGGAAAGGAGGGATGTGAAGGATGATAATAGGTGTGCGCTGAGCGAGATGCAATATACATGTAAATGGATTAATGAATGGCTTTCTTGCCTCTCCATATTATATATTCTATTCGTACTTGGCTTCTGAGTTCTACTGGTCTCTAGCGGTAAGTCTGTAGAGTGCCCCTGCATTTTCACTAGCGTGATAGCGGGAGCTAGTAGGTAACCGCCCCTTCCCGCGATTTGCCGCGAAACTTTATTCTTACCATCGACAGTTTGAATCATTATTGCTCACTTGCTTTTGCCTTTCAACGGCGGGAATAAGCTCCCCAGGATCGTTCGTGCACACGCCATCTTTGAGTGGCGGAAGAATACACCAGACACGTATAACTGCGTGCTTACAGTCTTGACCGAGAGCGTGTGGCTACAGGGTCTTAAAACCAGTATAGGACGATAGAGATACTGAATGATGAGCCATGCCTCCCTGGTGCGTGCGTAGTCTGGCTGACCTTATCAGCTACTGCAACCATACTCCTGATAGTGCTGACACTGCATTTTGTAAAAGTATCTGGCCAAATCCAGTGCTGGCCCATATCTGACTAGGCCTCGGAACATGGTTATAAGTTTTCTTGGTGGGCAAGCCGTTTGCTTTCACTACCACGTTTACTTTCACGTCTCTGGAGGCCTCTGATTTGTGAAGGAGCACATTGATGCCTAATGCAATACCGGCAGCGTGCGATTTTCTCTAGGCTACAACACGTGCTTATCCATCCTTTTTGCGCACACTTCTGCTTATAGAGATTCAACTTTCAGAGCTTCTCCAAGCAAGAATGCTATTACACACAGCAGAATCAACACATTACAACATTGTGTGGCAGATATGAGTTCTGGTGACCACAGCCTCCACCGTCTGATCTCTTCGGAGTTGACAAGCTTCATTGCGAGCAAGTCCGCTGCTTTTGCTTGTGGTGGTCACATTGCGATTGTAAAAGCTCCTTCTCCCAAATTGGTTTCTTGTCAACTACTGATGTATCTTGCAGTTAGAGAACGGAGCAAATGGAATAGATGATGATCCTTCGACATCCCCAGTTACTATCCGCTGGGATTCGCCAAGCACTTGCATATCAAAAATTTCGTTTCCAATTGATGATTCCGATGAGGATCAGAAGGCCTCCCTTCTCAAGTTGGTCGATGACTGTCGGCCAGCGAGCTTCGGTTACAAAGGAAAGGACGCCATTGATGAAACGTACCGCAAAGCAACTAGGCTGGACTGCACAGCATTCTCCACCGACTTCTGTCCATACAAGCTTGAAATCATAGATACCATCGCTCAAGTATTGCTTCCAAACACTAGATGTGGTTTTGGCACACAGGGCGTCAGGGCAGAGTTGTACAAGCTCAATGTAAGTCTCCGGTCTCAAGGAGGCACCCATCGCATGAGAACACTGTCGTTAATATGTCAACTAGGTATATGGTGGACCGTCAGGCTTTTTCAAGGCTCATGTAGATACCCCTCGTTCGGATACCTAGTTTGGATCACTTGTTGTCTGTCTCCCATGTAAGCATGAAGGCTGTCAACTCGTTGTGCATCATGCTGGCCATTCCAAGACGTTCGACTGGGGCACTTCTGAATCTAACGGCAAGATTGACACTGCTGTTCAATGGCCAGCTCTCTTCAGCGACTGCGAGCATGAGGTCTTGGAGGTCACTAAGGGCTATCGCATTACCCTGACATACAACGTCTTTGCGATTTAAGGCCTTGGGGATCTGGCCGGTAATAGTCCTGCTATGGATGTCAAACAACTTCCATTATTTGACAAGGTCAAAACTGCACTCGAAGAGCCAAGCTTCATGTCTAGAGGTAAGTGCTTTAATGCCCATCCTTCTAACTGCCTAACAAACTATAGGGGGACTTCTTGGCATCTACTGTCAGCATGCGTACGCTCACTCAACGAAGGAGGGCTTTGGCGCCCTTCCATGGGTTCTCAAAGGTGCGGACATGGCCGTTTTCTCTGTGTTTAAGGAACTTGGCCTGAGAGTCAAGGTACGTGCCATCCTCGATTTGGAAAACGACGCGTTCGAGGACTATCATCCCTTCTTTTCCGAAGAAGACGAGGAAGAGTATGAAAATGGACATGACGCAAAAGAGACCCTTGTAGGAAATTGGATGGGGGACGTCGCGCTCATAGAAGCCGGCGACTGCGAGAGTTGGGCATGTGAAGCAATAATCGGTCGCATTGATGGGCGTTGGCTTAAGATCAAGTGGTTAAATTGTCCGTCATCATGGAACCAAAGCTTTGTGCACTTGACGGTAAGCAGAAAATTGTTCTCATATATGTCTCTGATAACTAACAATCGATGTAGTATGAAAATCAGACCGGCCTTAACGAAGTGTATAGTTCTGCCGCTCTGATCGTTACGATTCCCAAAGCTTCCAATCGCCAGAATCTTGGTTCTCTCAAAAATGGTAGCTGATTTGTGAAGGGCGGCGCCAGTTTCCTTCAAGTCCTATGGAACCACATGCGTAAGCGCATATTTAAGACCATCTCCTGGCAACTCGAGCCTGGGAGATTTCCATAGGCTTCATGGCTAACTAATTTAGAATGGTTCCTTCATTACGAATGCAACAAATCCGAGTGCACCCCATCTCATTTAGTCTTTCTCTTGATAAAGACTTGATGATGACGGTACCTCTGTGAGTAGCTGCAGGGGTGGTGAATCTGATATTGAAACTACATCTTTGTTCCTCAGCCTCGCCACACCAGAAATGGGCGCAAGCACTTCTTTCTTAGCAGCACGGCGGATTCCTGCCTCTCGAAGCATAAAAGTTGTTGCGACAAGCGATAAGATCGTATCCTACAGGGATGTTAGCTGGGGTATTGTTTGAAATCAGAAACATACGTAGACGGTGCTTGGATCAAGCATCCAAAAGCCTGACGCTAACAGCCGGTGCTCCACCCCTTCCAGTCGCAAGGCGTCTTCATCAACCAAGTGACTTCCAATTAGCAGGTATGGATCTTTGATGTCTTCGCCAATATCGTCAAGCTGGGGAACGTAATCCGGTTTGATGAATCGAACGTGGATGGGCTGAGGCCCGTAGTACCACGTTTGGCCGGCATCTACCATTTTATCAGCAAAACGATGTGCGTGACTAGTTCTAAGTGCGCTTACCACATCCCCTTACATACAGTGGCTGCCAGTGCCTATTACATAGTGCCTGGAATAACTCACTTCCACCATGCACCGACGAAGGGCCCCACATGATAGACCCTGAGACAAGGCTTCTCCCATAATCTTGAGCAGTATATTGAATGCGCCCGTTACTGCCGCTGCTATCTTTGACTTCAAAGCAGGGATTGACGCCATTCTCTAAGAGAGAGTCCTCAAAACCCTGTTTCTGTGCCGAGCGCAAACTAGCGTTTCCTGGAAAGAGTATGTTGTATTTGATTCGCGTCACTTGTCGCGTAGTGTTGCCAGAATCCTCTTCTTCTACCTGTCCCCGCAATCCACTGGATGAACAGCTTTGAGATCGAGATCTCTGTTGGAATGGGGACAGCTCCTCGTCAGCCGAGTCTCCTTTAGGTGTTCGACTTTCTTGACTCTTAGCTGAAGCGTGTTCGGCTTTCATTTGATCCAAGATCTCGTATGCCAAAAAAGCATCTCCTTGCCCAACCTTGATCAGGGTTTCGAAGACTTGGCCCGCGCTTCGATACGTCTTGACAGCCAAGCGGTCTTGATCGCCGAAGAGTGTCTTCACAAGCTTCTCTGCGATGGAAAATGCTTCAAGCTCTCTGAAGGGTTCGGATTCTTTTGATGCTGCATCGCGACCAGAGGCCATCTGTAGACCCTCGGCCCGCTGCTGCAGGCGCCTCCACATCTCTTCTTCTTTGACCTTTTCTTTTGCAACTCTAGCCTCCTCCAACTCTGCAAGTTGTCTTTGCTTCTCAAGAAAGCGCTCAATCGTAGCCTTTTCTTTCGCTTCTTCTTCAGCCTTTGCACGCTTTTCCCTTTCGAGATTCTCTGCTTGCCTCTGTTCAAATTGGGCCAACATCTCTTTCTCCTTTACTTCTTCTGCAGCTTTTCTGAGCGCTTCCTCGAGAAGGAAGCGTTCAATCACCTCCTTTTCCCACTCCTTCACTTTAGCCTTCTGGTACTCTTTCGTATCGCGCACTTCCGTTTTTCTATCTTCAACATCATCCGAAATCTCTCTTAGCCTTCTCGCTTCTTCCCTTAGCCTCCTCTCTTCTTCTGTTTCTAAAGTCTGACGGAGCCTTTCTTCGTCTCTTTGCACGTTTGCCCGACGTCTTCTACGCGAATACCTTGTTTCTACATCTGTATCCTCGTCCTTCCATTGAAAAGATGGCTCGCCATACCTCCTTCTTCTGGCAAATTCTTCATCGCCAATATCTCTTTCTTGATCCGATGCCTGCCTTGTTCGCCTTTCGCGTTCATACATACCTCGTAACCGCCTCTCTAATGCAAGGATCTCGATATCTCTCAGGTGACGGGCTTCATTCTGGTCATCAGCATCTTCAGCCGCTTGGATCTTGCTTCTGAGGCGTCTGAGATACCGACGGCGCTGCCAAAGGGTTTCACTGTCAGCTTCACCGTAACTAGGATCGTCATCGATATCAGAGTGCTTCTCATGGTCGTCTTTAGAACGCGGCTGGTGGGCCGGTGCGCGGTTTGGAGAAACCCTGTTTTGTTTTGGAAATTCAGCCTTTGCTTCAGCATGCTTTTGTGACATGGAATCCAAATCTATGAATTCAGGCGAGCTCCTCCCCGACCTTTGGCTCGATTCTTGATCCGATTCGCCTGACCCATTCACAGGTGGATCTTGAAGACTTTCGATGTCCTCTCCAACAATTGTTGAAATCTCTGCCGGTTCAAGATAGGTCCATTTGGAGAGAAGGTTGGCCACGGCCGTTGGAATTGGAATTTTCCAAAGGCTTTCAGGGGGCGGCAGTCGAATCAGTTGCATATTGGAAGAAAGATCAAAGTTTGTAGTCGGTGGTTCAACATCGCTCCTCTGATTCGATGGAATGGTGTCTTCTTTGTTTGCTTCAGCTTCGAGTTCCGCGTTATCGAGATTTATACTCGGTATAGTACCCTCTTCATCAGGGCCGAAAGTGAGACGATAGAGCCACATTGCCGGCTCACTTACAGGGGCGTCATGGTTTCTCGTTTGATCATAGGAGCTTAGAGGTGCCCCCTGCTGTCCCTGCTTTCCAGTAGGCTGCGTTTCTGGAAGATCATAATTGAAGCGAACCAGGGCTGGTGCTTCTTGCGAATCCCCACTTATTGCTTTTGCATCTGTGTGAGCTTTCGTAGACTCGTGTACGTTCCCTGTAGTAATTTCATCACGCCAGTGGTCTCGTTCCTGTTTCCGTAGGTATTCCATCTGCATCTGAATCATAGATTCTCTGCTTTGTTTTATAATCGACTCAACCAGGTTGCGAAACCGGCCGCTTCTGAATTTCGTTAGCAAAACTAATTATATAATCAGAAAAGGGATCTGACTTCTTCTCATCCTTGCGCGGCCCTGCTCCAGTTGCTGCGAGTTGGACTGTCCAGAGGACCAGATTCAGTGCTGATTTCAATGTTTCCAACTCACCCAATAGCTCTTGGGCCTTATCAGAATTGAGGTACCACATGAGACGTGCGCGCCGTCCCTGGTAGTTCTTCACTAATTTCTCAACTTGCCCTTGCACATTGCGGAAGCGTAAATTAATGGCTTCAGCCTTTGCTAGCACTTGTGGCTTGACGACGCTTTGACTCTGTTTCAGAACCTCTGCGAGTTCTTCGAGGATGCCAGACAAAAGGGACAGATTATCCGCGATGGAAAGCATCTCCCTATGAGCGCCCGAAAACTTAGCGCTCATGTTGTAGATGACATTGGCTAGCTGAACTCCGGCAGTTGCGATGCCCACGACGCCAGAAATGACTGAGAGTGGATCCCCCATGTCGCTCGGCACGATTCGATTTTCCGACTGAAGAAATGAACAAACCAGACCAACTCAATGTGCGATATGTAAAGGAATCTCAGACGTGGCTGGGACAAGAGAGTGTTCAGCTGGAATGAAGAGGTTGGTAAGGCTGAAGTTATCTGGCCATGGCCTGTACTGTAAGCACTTCCCCAAAGCTTTCGCTCGCTTAGCCCCCCCCCCCCCCCTCCCTCACCCCCCCGGCTGGCCCGTCGCG
>JAIRCK010000090.1:0-133081 GCA_020744315.1 Curvularia eragrostidis | reverse complement strand
GAGGCCGATGAGGAGGATCTCGTTGCTCGCGACCCCCACCACGCCAACGGCAAGAAGGGCAAGGGCAAGAAGAACGCTCGCGATGTCGAGATTGAGGCTCGTGAGCCTCACCACGCCAACGGCAAGAAGGGCAAGGGAAAGAAGAACGCCCGCGATGTCGATGACTCTGAGGTCGACGACGAGGCCCTCGTAGCTCGCGACCCCCACCACGCCAACGGCAAGAAGGGCAAGGGCAAGAAGAACGCTCGCGATGTCGAGATTGAGGCTCGTGAGCCTCACCACGCCAACGGCAAGAAGGGCAAGGGCAAGAAGAACGCTCGCGATGTTGAGATTGAGACCCGTGAGCCTCACCACGCCAATGGCAAGAAGGGTAAGAAGGCCGGTAAGGGCGGTAAGGCGTAAGCGCCTTCGCTGGTGCAGCACCCAAGTAGTAGCTGTGACGGAGAGGTTGTCTTCCAGTAAGCCAATCCCCACATGGCATACGGCCAAGGAAGCTATTTGGGTGTCAATACTACTCTCACCAAAGCAATAATCGAGGTGATGGCTTGGTGCGGATTGGAGTTTTCCTGATTTTGAATTTGTGTTTTTTTATCCAAAGGCGATCGTACCTTTGTGAGTGGACTGTAGCAAGGTTAATTTTTAGAAGTGAATGGAGCTGTTGGTCGATATTTGTCTTGGTCTGATTTGTTTCTGTGAATCTGTGAAGAATCTGGTGAGAACGCCAATGAATTCTAAAGTGAACGTTTTCGGGGCTGCGCCTAGAAGCATTGCCCTGCAAGTGTATCACGCGAACATGACAGCCTGGGAAATGGATCAGCTGGACCAAGTGACGACTGAACTCTGGATATGTGTGGTCAAGATGAAACCAAGAGTGTTAGAACTGCAAGAATGGTATTAGAAATGAAATTGACATTAGAGCGTCGTCACAACATAGACAGCGTTCGCAGAAAAAAAAATGCAGGAGCTGGGTATTGCTTAAGTAACTATCGGTGAAGCTCTCATAATGGAAATCAGTTCGTACAATCATATATGATCTGCCTCGAGACGCCGAGGATGGCGGCATGCCCGTTTTGTCGTGAAATCAATCTTGTCATAAATCCAGATCCGGCATCTGCAGATCACCACCCGGCTCCATCAGATTCATCAGGTATATAGAGCCAGAGAACCAGTCCTGCATAGCGTTATGATGTACGCTTGATGGTCCAAACCCAAGGTCCATTTGACCTAGGTTTGTGTTGTTACCCATTGCTTGATCTTGCGAAAAGGCTTGCATACCACCTGGATCAGCGGAACTCATACTGTAATTAGCCGCTGGCCATGTCGAGTTGGGCAGTAGTCCGAGAGCATTAAGATACGGATCAAATTGTGACATGGTGTTCAGATCGAGCTGTGTGCCATCTGAAGTGGTGTAGTAGCCGGGCTGATTGCTTGAAGTAGCGTTTTGTGCTCGTAAAGCGGCATCTTGTTTCTTTGCCATTACGTAAAGTCTTGCCACCCGTAAGAACAGATGACACATCCTGTAAAGCTTGTCCGCGCCTTCGGAAATAGTACGACAGGACTCGAGACTGGTGACAAATTCTGCGAGTGATTGGAGATCGGCGCTCACATCAGACGTGTCAGTCTTTTGAATAGCATTGCAAAAGATGACGATGAACCTATACCGCTTAGCTGGGGAAATCGAGGAACGCGACGAAAGTAGCTTACGGTGTAAAAGGTGCCTGTAGAACTGACCAATGCACATATCCCGACCAAAGTCCCTCTTGGCCCTTCTTGTTGAACATTGCACAAGCCCTTCTATGAGCTTCGAGAGCTGCCCGCGATGATTCAAGGCATTCTTTGTTGAAGGTCATGTTGCCCGGGCTGACAGAGCGCTGTATCAGCGCACACGTGGAGTAGTGTGAGACGACATCAGAATAAAAGAAGATGTCTTCAACGCGATTGTATGAAACTTCTATGGTTAGCCCAGATAGCTTGCCTAAAGAAAACTTTGTAACATACGCTTGAGGTATTCGTTGGATTCGGTTTCATTATTGAACGACCGCTGCATGTACTGCTTCAATTGAGACGGAAGTGGGGTCTCATTTGGGCTGAGACCTATTCTCATCGATGGTTGTGTGCCGCTATTGATGTTTTTGCCCAGGGTTGCACGACTGAAAGCCTTGACATCGTCACGTTCATACCACGCTTGGTTCATGGCATTGATCAGTTCTATCGCAGTAGCCATACGCTCCTCAGTGGTCTTTAGGAAAGAAGCAGGGCAGAATAATTTCTCATATGTTAATCCTTGTATCCTGGCAACTTTGACCCAGTAGGACAGCATGTGAGTTTGTCTGTAGACCGATTTGTCGTGCATACTCTCATAGACGAAGGGTAGAGATATGTCCCAGTCCTGTAGGATACTGGACCGGCCCAATCGCAGCGATAGTGTCTTGTCGAGCATGTATATCATCCAAAAAATGTAAATCTTCGACTGTTTCTGTTCCGGAGTGTCATGAATCATGGTGTTGATGCGATGATACCCCAAGCTTATACACAAACCGGCCGCGCACGATACCAGGACCCAGCAAAGAGAGGGCTTACACATCCCAATCGCCTGTGCCGATCCAAGTACTAAGGCCATGATGTTCTCATAGCTTGCTGGTATGAATAAGTCAAGTTGGCTCAGCGCTACTTCTGATTGCCGTCTGCAGATGGTTTCATATCTGGGATATTCGCTGATATCCACACCAGCAGGAGGGAATGCAAGAAATTCGTCGAAAATAGTGGTTAAGATGCCATAAGTGAGTACACGTCGAGCAGCGGTGCAAGTGTCAGGGTTGTGGTATGCATCGTAGAAGATCTCTCTCAGGTTCGGCATTTTCAGAAACGGAAATACAACGGCAAATGCCATAGTTGGGTAACCTGGCAAGTCAGTAGCGCGCAAGCCATAATGTGTGTGAAACTCAACTCATAGCTGCATCCAACGCCTTACAAACCTCTGTCCACGGAGGCTGTTCAAGCCTTGCGGGGTCCACTTCGGAGAGGGAGCGATTGATCAAGCGGCTGCTTGGGGCTAGAGCCTGGCTCGGTTGCGATACCATTTCGGAGAGGGCTGTGAGTGCTGTCTTGACTTCTTCATTCTGGCCAATTGACGGCGTATTATCAATGACCTGAGCTAGCATCTCGCGAGCATAGACGGATTGGATGTTGATTGAGCTCTCACCCTCAAATGGTGCAGGTGTAGGAGCCTCTTGCAAGACGCTACCTGGGCTTCGCCCAACTCGGCTGGAACGCGACTGGCTGCTGGATTCATGATTGTCTTTGGAAAGATCAAGATTGCCGAGTTTTGAAGAAAGATTGGCAAGGACGTTTTCGATTCCTGCCAGACGGTCCTCGATTCTGTCGATTTTCTTCTCACTGTAACAGGTCAGCATTTATATCATTGGTCGTCATTCAAGACTTAGGCGCCAAAGGGGGAACCACGCCTGGCTCATGGGTTTGCTTTTGCGAAGCCATGCGGACATGCCTGGATTTGCGCAACTCCAGCCAATCAAATTAGTTGGCTGGTTGAAACACGTACTATTCTTCAGAGATGTGGACTCTTTGCCGCTGAGCTTTCTGCTGAGGAGCAGTTGTTTTGCAGGCTGCATGTGTCATTAACGGCCCGTTGCGCGCGCAACCCATGTTCGTACCTAATTTGCTTGCCTTACAGTTCGAACACGGTACAGCTCGATCGCAGCGTATCTTGCGCGTGCGGCAGCTGTCACACTGGTTGTGGGTTGTCAGCGGGTGGATCACTATAAGCAGCCTCAAGCCAAGCCGGAGAGTGGCCAACTTACCGCACGCTTGGACACGCCCCCATCGGGCGACCCATCCATGTCGTCGTCTTCCATGGCGTCGGTTATGGGCTCGATTAGTGCCGCGGTGTCGCTTCGCGTGGAACGCGTGGAGTGCGAGAGTGGCCGTAGTAATGCGGAGGGGTTAGACCACGGTTTTCTCGGGCTTCTCGGACTCCGGTCAGGCAAGCTTCATCAACGATGTCATTACTATGGACGACAATCACATAGATGCCAGGCAGCAACCGAATTCTCTTCAGCAATCACACCACATGCCGCGACTGGAATGGATTGAACTTTATTTGTAGCCCATTATGGGACAACAGCAAGCGTACGCGATGGAAGATGTAGAAGGCACGTGACTGTGCCAAGATTGAGCCCTTGTCATGCCAATCACCGAAGCCCTTTTACGCATCTCGATGTGCTCGGTCGTTCATGACGGCCTTTCGGTGGTGGCCTCTTGGCTGTGGATGTTGCGCGGACTCCGTGTCTGGCGCGTACATATGGTCAAGTTCATAGGAACTGTTTAGCCATCCACTGCTGTGCTATTGAACTACGCCAGCCCTCTTTGTAACCATGCCGCCTGAAAATCATCAAACTCAGATACTCCAATCTGACGCGCACATGCCTGGAGATGCCAAGGAAAGCAAACTTTCAGACCGTGAAAGTGATGCTACCTCGCAGGCGCCTGAGGGCGGTGGTATGAGTGGCTACGTGGTAAGCCCAGAGACCCAGGAAACCATAATCGGATTTATTGCTGACCTCCTTGCAGAGGGTCTTCCGATATGCAGATCGCACTAGCTGGGTTCTGAACATCATCGCATTCGTTGCGGCCATCGCCGCTGGAACATTACTGCCACTCATGTAGGCAGATTAATGCTACCTGACCTACAAAAACACTAACCTTGCTCCTAGGGATCTAGTTTTTGGGAAGTCGGTACACCGTAATGTAGTAGCATCAGGTGTTTTGCTGACATCTCAGGTTTGTTTCCACATTTACTGGGTTTTCCACGGGCACCACCACCCCAGCACAGTATCGGTCCGAAGTAAACAAATACACTCTGTATTTTGTGTATCTCTTCATTGCGAAATTTGCTCTGGTATATATTCACTCTGTATGTAGAATCCGTCGAAGAGTCCATATCCTGCCGTCTCAGTGCTCATGCCGCTAGACTTTTGTATCCATAGCCGCCATACGCACGACCAAGGCCTTGCGCTCGGACTTCATCAAACATGTCCTTCGACAGAATATTGCGTACTTCGATTCAGACGAGGCTGTCTCTGTCACATCGCAAGCTACTAGCAATGGCAACAATGTCAACAATGGCATCTCCGAAAAGCTTACACTGACGATTCAGGGTGTATCCACATTCGTTTCCGCTTTCATCGTTGCCTTCGTCGTACAGTGGAAGCTCACCTTGATTACAATCAGCATCGTTCCCACCATCCTAGTTGTCATCAGCATTTCAGTAGCCATCGATACCAAGAACGAGAACCGGCTGCTACCAATCTACTCAAGAGCCGGACAGCTGGCGGAAGAAGTTTTCTCAACTATACGTACCGTTCATGCCTTCTGGCTACATCCTTTGTTGTCGCAGAAGTACGACAGAATTCTAGGCGAAGCAATGGATGTAGGCATGAAGAAATCACCCAACTATGCGGTTTTGTTTTCCACCGAGTTCTTCTGTGTCTACTGTGGCTATGGACTGGCCTTCTGGCAAGGCATTCGAATGTTTGCTAGAGGAGAGATCAAAGAGAGTGGTATGCCATCCTTTCCCTTCATTGAGAACGCAGCCTCAATGGTTCGCGATGGAAGTTATTGACGCACACGTAGGTGACGTATTTACTGTCATCTTGGCCGTGATCGTAGCAGCCACCGCAATGACGACAATAGCCCCTCAGATCTTGGCGTTGACGAAAGCATCGTCCTCTGCAGACGAGCTATTCAAAACTATCGATCGTAGGTCTGAGATAGATCCGTTAAGCGAGGATGGCAAGATACCCACCATCTGCAAAGGCGTTATCGAGATCAACGATATCAGTTTTGCGTATCCAGCGAGACCCGATATCACAGTGCTAAAGAACTTGACTATATCAGCCCCTGCAGGTAAAACTACCGCTCTAGTTGGAGCTTCAGGTAGCGGAAAATCTACCATAGTCGGACTGATTGAACGTTGGTACGACCAGGCCAGCGGCACAATCTCTCTTGATGGTACAGACATAAGAGAGCTAAATCTCACGTGGCTACGGACCAGGATCCGTCTTGTTCAGCAAGAGCCTGTTCTGTTCTCTGGGACAATATATGAAAACGTCGCATTCGGCCTTTTCGGTACCGACAAAGCCAATCTACCTGAGAGCAAGCAGCGGGAGTTGGTGAAGAAAGCCTGCAAAGATGCTTATGCTGAAGAGTTTATTGAACGACTACCCAAGGCAGGTTCCTTTGCTTTCAATGTTATGCATATGTGAGTAATGCTGACGTCCTATAGGGCTACGAGACACAACTTGGTGAGCGCGCCACAAACCTCTCAGGCGGTCAAAAGCAACGAATAGCAATTGCACGTAGTATAGTTTCCGAACCAACTGTTCTGCTGCTAGACGAGGCCACCAGCGCCCTGGATCCGAAAGCCGAGAAGATTGTGCAACAGGCGTTGGAACGTGTTTCTCAAGGCCGCACTACAATCGTCATAGCACATAAGCTCTCCACCATCCGTAACGCAGACAACATTGCTGTCATGGCCAGCGGCGCTGTTGTCGAGCAAGGCTCACACGAAAAGCTCTTGGCGCAGAACGGGGCGTACGCTCGTCTCGTCAGAGCTCAGGATCTTGGCCAGACCCAAAATGAAGCAGAAGTAGAGCAAGATCATACTGAGGAGAGGGTTGCTTTGGTACGTACCCAGACCCAAGCATCCGCTACGAACCACGAGGTGAAACGGTCGAACAACGATGGAATCAACTACAATTTGTTGAAATGTATATTCTTGGTTCTCAAAGAACAGGGTGAGCTCTGGATAGGCTTCCTGGTTTTACTAGTCGCCACTCTCGTTGGAGGAGCGACGTTCCCTGCTCAAGCCATACTATTCTCACGTGTCGTCAGAGCCTTCGAGTTGCCTCCTGAACGAGCCGTATCCCGGGGCGATTTCTGGTCTCTTATGTTTTTCGTCGTTGCTCTCGGCAATCTGGCTGTATATGCCGCTATTGGCTGGACGAGTAACATCGTAGCACAAGTTGTGGCGAGAAAGTACCGACGCGAGATGTTTGACCTGGTCCTCAAGCAAGATATGGCCTTCTTCGACAACCAGAACAATGCTAGCGGTGCACTCGTCTCAAATCTCTCGGGATATCCTGACCATCTGCGCGACCTCATGGGCTTCAACTTGATGCTCATCTGCATCAATATTGTCAATGTTGTGTCCAGCTCCATTCTGGCTATTGCTGTCGGGTGGAAGCTGGGCCTTGTGGTAGTCTTCGGAGGTATGTATCTTGAAACTAATCAAGAGGCTATGCTGACTAAGTATGCTTCCAGCCCTACCGCCCATTGTGTTTGCTGGATACTTGAGAATCCGGCTTGAGTTCAAGCTCGAAGAGCTTACTGGAAAGCGATTTGCCAGCAGCGCCGCTCTCGCTTCTGAAGCCGTCTCCGCTATTCGTACCGTTTCGAGTCTCGCGCTTGAGCGACACATCCTTGCACGATATGAGGACTGTTTACATCATGTCGCAAGAGATGGCATCAGGGCCCTGGTGTGGACTATGTTCTGGTATGCACTGTCACAATCTATTTCGTTTCTGGCCATGGCTCTGGTACGTGTCTTCTGTATCCATGTCCGAATAAACAGAGTTGACAAATTGTAGGGGTTTTGGTACGGTGGTCGCCTCATTAGTACCAGGGAATACACAACCACTCAATTCTTCACTGTTTTCATTGGTGTTATCTTTTCTGGAGAAGCAGCTGCAGGATTCTTCTCATACACAACCAGTCTAACCAAGGCGGCTACCGCGGCGAACTACGTTTTCTGGCTGCGAAGGTTAACGCCGGCAGTAGAGGAAGATGCCTCCAAACCACCTTTCGATGACGAAAAGGACAAGGGTCCTGCGCATATCGAAGTGCAGAATGTTGCATTTGCCTACGAGTCTCGACCGCATGCCAAAGTCCTAGAAGGCGTCGATGTTGATGTACGACCTGGTCAATTTATCGCGTTTGTCGGTGCCTCCGGCTGTGGGAAATCGACTATGATATCTCTTCTTGAGCGATTTTACGATCCCGTTGCAGGACTGATAGCATGCGACAACCAGTCCTTGGCAGAACTCTGTCCCCGCAAATATCGTCGCAGTGTCTCGCTAGTCCAGCAGGAACCCGTCTTGTACCAAGGCTCGGTTCGTGAGAACATAGCCATGGGCATGGAGACTGATGTCACCGATGCGCAAGTTGAGAGCGTGGCCAAACAAGCCAATATCTTCGATTTTATCACATCCCTACCCGACGGTTTCGCTACCATGTGTGGCAGCAGAGGCACGCAGTTGTCGGGAGGACAACGCCAGCGCATTGCAATAGCTCGAGCATTGATACGGGAGCCACGTCTTCTTCTCCTTGACGAAGCTACATCTGCGCTTGACACTGAGTCTGAGCGAGTGGTTCAATCAGCACTTGAGGAAGCGCAGAGCGGACGTACAACAATCGCAGTGGCACATCGTCTCAGTACAATAAAGGATGCAGATACAATCTTTATTTTCGCCAAGGGAAGGATTGTGGAGTGTGGAGCACACCAAGATTTGCTTGCGAGGAGGGGTGTGTACTATGAAATGTGTTTGGGTCAAAGTATGGACCGCATACCAGCGTAGAACTGGCCCAATTGCTTTTCCCTTGATTTTGGATGCTTTCCCCAGAGTACTCATAATTAAACAGATGATACTGTTTGTATCATACCCTGTTTTTTTCCTGCGTCCCGTGGCTTCATTGTACAGCATGCTGCCTTTGATACCCGTACGGGAAGCAGAAACCCGTGATTAATGTCTTACCTGCAAGTAATGCACACAAATCTCGCAGCTAGCAGACCCGTGTATCATAGAAATCCAGGGAGCACGCGACAGTCCTACCAGTAATATTGAAGATGGCAGCACGGATGCGGAGCGTTGTTGATGCGGCAAGTTGGTGGCCCGCAGGCAGGATCACGCTGAGGCTCCACTTTCATTCTACGCACCACACCTGTTCTCAGCGATCCCTCCTTTCTCCACCCCCGCTCCAGCTTCACAGGCTTAAGAAACTGTCTGCAAAAACGCCTACGTACTAACGTGTCTACATGGACCATGCTGACCAAATCTGCTAACGAGTATTGAGTATCACTCCGAAATTGACTTCTGTCACTGAGACCAAGTGCAGAGCTTGGGCGTCTGTTCTATAGGTCTTCCACCAGCTTCATCCATGAGGCGCTCTGTACTCCGTCAACAGGACTGAAAGCAGCAGCGATTGCAGCGCTCTGACGACCCATGTGATACCGCCGCGCGTATGGAGGTGCTGAAGCATAATGCGCTGCATCATTGCGCGGTCAAACTGCCAAGACGTCTCATGTATTCCCCGTGCCCAACCACCGAACTAAACAAGCCTCATGCCCCAGTCGTTGCATGTCTTAGCATTGTTCAGCTAGACAATTCCTTGCATTTGGCTGTCGATCGAATGTTGCAGGTGATTGGGCGTCATTGAGCCTGAGTTTCAAGGACACTCACCTTAGCCCAATGACAGAACTGCCGTTTCTGTCATATTTCCTGAACAGCGCTGGGGGTCAAGACAGTGCCAAGCAGCTCCACTCAACCGCCGACCAGAGACGTCGTGCGACTGAGACTAATGACCCTGACAAGCCACCCCCAAGCCGTCATTGCACATTCAAAGCATTGGCGTCTCCAGGTCCCACTGCTTTACTCTCTCTCTCCTCACCTTGATTGCCGTGGGTTTATGTTGTCACTGAGAAAGTCAGACGTTCTTTGCAACCTCCCCGTTGAACGGATCCATTCTTTTTCGGTTCAAAGTCCTGGAGACATTCTTTACTGTTATTTCTTGATTGATTTTTGCTAGTAGCCTCTTGGCGTGTGTGTAACTTTATCTAATACTTGTTTATTACTTCTATCATGGCTCGCTATCAACTCCGACGGCCATCGCCAGTGGGAATCTTTCCAAGACTCACACGCCGTGAAGATGGAACCGCGACCACGATGCCCCTTACAGAACAGCAGGAGAAGGAGAAAGAAGGGTCCGTGAGCCCAGACTCGCCATTCAGCAGCCCTTCGACCGTTGGCAGCGGAGATTCGGATAGCGAAGATTCGGATTCTGACGACGAGGTGGAGCCATCATCACGACCATCAAGTAGCTCAGTACCCCAACCAACAGCACCAAGTAGCTCAATATCCCAGCCTACCAAGACTCTCGGCCCCGATTCGACCAAAGCACCCCCTCTACCGACGTCGTCGTTTGGAAGCAGCACTTCATCAACAATTACTTCATCAACAATTCCACCCACTTTGTCGAAAATTCTATCCGCTTCATCAACAAGTCTACCCACGCTCCAAACCACCTCACAAAGAAGTGTCGCAACTGTGCCCCTCGTCACAAGCACGACGCTTTCAACAACGAGCCGTCCTGCCACAACATCTACGCCCGAAACTAAGAGCCAAAGCGATAGACAAAAGCAGGCTTCTCCAACGACTACCGTGTCCCTACCTCCACCTCCGCCGCCGCCCTTGTCGACCCCAGAAGCAGAAATGTCGGGACAAACTGGCATTTCAGAAATGATGCCAAAACCAGAGGCACCGATCATGACCAAACAAGCCATGGTTGCGGCAATCGTCCTGGGTATACTTGGTTCGTTACTGCTACCCATTTGCACATAACTCTCGATCATATCTAACAGCTAAACAGGTGCTTTGGCACTTCTCATCGCCGCAGTAGTTTTTTTCAATCGTCGAAGAGGAAGGAGATATAGCGACCATGTGCCGCTAACCGACGAGAAGTTCAACTCGTCCATGGCTCAAGCTCTCCAGGCTCCAGAGAACGCACACACCGGCACTGCATCTTCAATCTTCGCGCGTCTTCAAGGGGCCAGTAATGGTGGAGGAGAAGGCCACCTGACACGCTCAACAGCCCGCAGTAACACACTTTTCGGCCCCAGTCCATACTCACGTCCCGAAACCGTGTCGACGGATCGTAGCAATTCGCGCATGCCGCCTCCAACCCCTAATCCTTTTGATGATCCCCAGCGCAACAAGGCCTACGACATGCTCAACAACAGGCCAAGGAGCACGACGCTCACGGATCGAGGCAGCTGGAGAGAGAACCCTTTCAAGAACCCAGAGAGCGACCGATTTGATCCGTTTGGCGAGCTGAAGGAGAAGGCGAGAAGGGAGAGACTGCGATATTTGCAGCAGGCGAAGAGGGAGGCGGAGCTGCAGAGACAGATGCAGCAGAAAGAGGCCATGGGACTAAGACCAGATGATATGCCGCCATGGGGCCATGATCACAGTTATAGGTGACGGACATGCATGCTAGGGCTTCAGCATATTAATACATCTTGAAATGCTAATTCAACTGTTGTGTGAGCCGTCTGCTTTCATCGTGACGCGCCATCACGTGCGAATCATCCGTGCTTCGCTGTGGTCGGTGTGGTGATTGGTGGCCTGGAGCCTAGAGCGCGTTGCAGCCAATGACAGCATGACACCCGCCTATACCAAACCCACAGCTATGCCGTAAGCACGATGTAAGGCGTCCTTAAAGCATCAGCTTCGGGCCACGCCTTGATCGGCTTCTTGTCTCTTTCATTTCTTCTCTTTCATGCCACCATGGCCCAAGCAACGCCCGCAACCATAGAAGAGCATGTTGCGCATGACGATCTCTGCCCTGTGAGCCATTGCGGCAACAAAAATCCTCAGTGCAAATCTGCTCACACTTAGCAGATTTGCCAGCTCCTCCTCTTCACGCCTGTGAGAACGCAATGCAATCATCTGCTGTGCGCGTCGTGCATGGCACAGTGGGCCGATGCATCATCTACTAGCCAAATCGAGCATTCAAGCTTAGACGTTCACCTCGCAGACTTTGATCCCAACTATGACCCATCTTATGACCTTGAGGCCAACTGTCCCATGTGCAGGACGCACACCAGTGCGTCGCCCGACAAGCCTTTGGCAAGACAGTTGGAGGCAAAGTATCCCATTACTTATGCGGAGAGACGTGTAGAAGACGAGGTTGACAGAGGCTCCCGCAGTGGACAGGATGGTGTAGAGGGTGTCATGATTCTTATAGGCAACAAGCATAGGCTCATCAGGAACCCTAGCAGCGCGAACGCGCACCTATGGACCTTCTTTGTCCGCATGTCGAGGCCGGAATTTATCAAAGAAGTGCAAATTGATCTGGTCAGTTTGAGATTTTTAGCCCGTCTCTCAGTCAAAAGTTGGGATGCAAAAGCTGGCATCTGGTGTAAGGCATTGATGTAGATGATTTGCAACGAAGTCCACTCGAGCTTCATGGACATCCAAAACGTGTGTGATTCGGTCAAAGATACGCACATGCTACAACTACAGATCATTCTACTGCTTTCTGCTACAGGGCTGACATATTCTAGCATCCCACATTCCACCCCCGTCGCCACGTTCTCCGGGCTCCACCATATGAATTCGAAGCCACAGGTTGGGGCTGGTTTACTATCAACGCCAGAATCGTACTGAAGGCGCCATACAGCTGGATCATTGACAGCCTCGGCGCCACGCAGAAAGCACTCCACCTTTCGTGGACCCTAGACTTCGAGGGCAGAGGCAGACAGGGCCGAGTAAGGGCCAAGGTGAAGAAATCCGAGGCCGAAAGCAACGATACTGGCCGCAGCTTAAGATCGAGGCATGTGCCTCCTGTCAATGAACTACGTGTAGACGAGGAAGAGGACGAGGCTGATGACGACGATGATTCATCCGAAGAGGACTCTGACGATGAAGGAGATAGCGAGTTCATGGAACCATCTCGAAGATAGCAAGATAGAATCAAATCATGCGCACTTGCTCACAGCCAACGAATTTTCCATCTTCGGTGTTGCCTTGTCCGGCTGCTTGGCGCCTTGCAGTAGCTTTTGTTTCTCGTTTCAGCTGCTGAAAACTTACCATACGACTCGTTCTAACACATGGGCTAATGTATGGCCCTAACGTAAACAGATGATGGAACGGGTTCAATACGATACAGCTCTCTTCATGCGGCGCATCCCGCGGCAGGCCATACCGCTCTGTCAGCAACAGGAATGACCGATCAATCTCACGTAAAGAGAACTGGTCTAGAATATAACGGCTGTCAATGATTCGCGAGATCTTCGTATGAAACATGGTGCGGTTTCTGTCGACGATGCCGAGGACGCTACTCACAATTGTTTCTGATCTTGTATGATTTTTTATTTGAAACTTGCTGAGATATACAAATTAGGCGGCAACGATTGGGGCGCGTAGCTTGTTGGTATCTCTCGCTGTCTTCATGATGGAGTAATGTCGATATATTGATATGAAGGCTGGCGAACGTTCGAGGCGATATTGCGATGCCTAGTCAGGTGGCATGTGTGCAGCGGGGTGGTGGCAGCCGAAGCCTCATGTCTATGAATACATGTTTTAGGGACCATCACTAGGCTGGATATGGTCACGCTGTTTAGTTTTTCCTTGTTTAGTTTACTGTCGACTAAACAAAGACGATGGCTCTCACTATCAGTCCTCCACCCACGGTAAAGGTCCTGCATGTAAACTCTGCTGTAACGAAAGGAACCTCGCCGCATCTGCATAGGTCGCTTTTGTTCGTGTTCGCAGAAAGGAGAAAATCATTTAGTCTCTACAATTCCATGTGTCAGATGAGATGGTTCTCGAAGCAAGTTTGAGAAAACTCCTGGGATGCAGAAATGAACGTGCGCTATGAGCAAAAGCGACAGCTTAAATTAGACTGTTGTACAGATTCCTGGTACAAGTATAATCAGCTGAGCCGCGATATCTTCAAACATAAACTAAGATACTGATACGTAAAACATGAAAATTTTTTATGATTTCGCTCGATTTTGCACCTAGTGAACGTTACATTCATGGCATTAGTATACCGACGCGCTGTATAAAGTTCATGATCATCAACAAGTTCTGGATACCTTGTTACTATGAAACTAAACCTAGACTAGGGTAGCATCTTAACTGGTGTTCGTGTGCGGTAGAAGCTAGTCAAGTGTGTAAGGTGTATATATTCTCAACCTATGGAATTATTATCTTGTTTGCATCCAAGGCTTCACTTTGACAATCGCGTGGAGTTTGTTCCAGCTACGCTATCGAGAGTTTTGTCTTTATGGGAATACTAATCGGTTCGATCTGCTTGAAAGAACATGTTCATTCCAATGCTTAAACGACAAAGTCTCCACGGTCGCACAATGCAGATACGTGTACTAGGGTCTCGGTTGTGCCACAAACAACTGGTTTACTGCTATTGATTTTTTAGATACACTCGAACCCGAATGATACGTACAGATTAGCCGAGAAGGAAAAAACGACGTCAAGCGCGTTGAAGTGAAACTCTAAAACTCTTCTAATGCATTTTTTTGGTTTGTTCGTAATATCTACCAACCCGTATAGCTAACGTCTCCATTTAGCGCACCGCACAGTTTAACCATGGTTACCATTCTGGTTACATGCTTAACCCTGTAGATTTTGGAGCTGTTAGCAGTAGTATCAGGCACCCACACAACTGGCCCAATGAGGCTTAGCGTGGCAAACGCCGTACACTGAGCTGATATACCAAATTTACTCTTACATGTAGATACTCAGTAGCAGTAATAATAATCTCAACTCCATACTTTTGCTCCCCTCGTTATCAAACCCCTCTCTCTTACTAGCTTCGATCCATCCACCCCCACAAGTAACTGCCGCTAGCACTCATGTACCCCAAGACACCACTGTGGCCATTCGGTGCTTACTGTGGCGCAGCACGCGGCTCACTCAGCACGGGGATGCGGGGCACAGCCGGTATCTACTTTAGGTACAACTTCGGGGCCTGCGGATCAGGTTGCGCCCCCTGATGACGGGCACAACTATTTACTGCCTTCATTTGTTTTACTTCCTTATTCCAAGCCTTTCGTGTCCATCTTCTTGTTCCTCGCGAAGAAAAGGCGTCGGTTGCGGGGCTGAAACTAAGGAACCCGAAGACGATTGAAAGGGTTAGGCGGTGTACGAAGGAATTGCGGGGGCTTGGCACTATCTCGTGCGACACCCATGGCAGTGAGTGCTCACTAGACAAAGTGCCGACGAGGATTCCTTTTCATCACGGTTAGACGGTGGAACGAGTACGAGGAATACAAGAGAAAGACTGCCAAACGAACAGCAGGGTCGAATTGCTTGTGCGCGATAGAGTAGCGGTTTCTTTGTGTGCCGGCAAAAGGGGGTCTCACGTGTGCAAAGCGGTAGGAAAAGAAAAGTGACAGCAGCGCACGCGTACAATAACAAAGACACGCTGCATGGACCGGAAGAGAAGAGCCTGTCACTGTATCGCTATATCCAAAAGCGAGTGCGCCGTGTTGAGGCATCCGGAGATCCAGAAAGGGCAGTCCTGATAAAAGTCAGCAACCGCAGGTACAACAACTCATCAACGCGACCTGTATATCCTGGATAATACCCAACATACCAAGGCTCACGCTCAAGGTACCAGAAAGAACGTTCTCTTTGCTGGACACTCGGCACACCTGCAACACTATCACTATCGAAACTTTGTTCATATCCAACTCTCCTAAGTCCTACGCAACACGCTATCATGCTCCTCACAATCTCAACAGCACACCCTCAGGGAAACGATTTCATACGAGACTGGCATCTCTACAAGCGCAAATCAACATTCGTCAAGCGCCTCGGCATGCACAGCCTAGAGTTCATTGGAATCGCCGCAGCGATGCTCGTTATACCTCTTACTATGCACCGTGCAGTCCAAGGCTTCGACGAGATGTACGAGATCCTAGGAAGGCGAGCAGAATCGCCGTACGCCCATATGTCCTGGGTAAACATTGCATTCGCCTTTGTGATACTAGTCGGATGGCATCTGTGGCTGGGAAGACTGGTCTACTTGACGGTTTTGGAAAGCGGAACAGATGAAGAGAGGGACGAAGGAAAGAAAGGCAAGAGTGCAATTTCTTCTAGCTCGACAGGCAAGAGCGAAGTCAAATCGGGAAAGGAAACGGTCTCTTGGGGTCGTCTGCTAGGACGCATCTTGATACCTCTCCTACTTATCACGTTAGGGCTGCACTTTGGGTACCAGATTTGCCGACGGTTGATCGCAGATGCAAAACCGCTCATCACGAAGAACGACGTTGATATGCAGGAAGCGATGGGACAGCTACACGGGCTCTCATGAGGCACATGCATGAATTGGTGTTGTTGACATGGTGTATGAATCCAAAGAACAAAAAAAAATTCAAAGATCAGAACACATAGTAAATCGGAAATCAAGTGAAACACGGTGCCTATGCTAGGCCACTCAAACCCCGCTGCCCGCCGCGCCATCAGCCCAAGGCCTCTAAGCCAAGAAACTCTACGCAAAGCTTTGTACATCACGCAACCCATCCTAACGCCATTATGCTCCATTTTCTTACTTCCCTCCATCCTCCACACATACCCCTTCCCATCCAGGCTTGAATCACGTCAAAATCTGCTTGGTTACCCACCCGTCCACACTCCGGATCCCCCATCCCAACACAGTCAAAATAACCCCGCCAAGCTAAACAGATACCCATACCTGAACAACACAGCCACACACTTTTTTCCCACTCTCTCACGCTTAACCCCAGATCTTCCCGCGCCCGAATAACCCCACCACCCGCTATACGCGCGTATAGTACCTGCGCGAAACAAACTAAAGTATGTACGCAGTTCATCTCATCTCGTCTTAGCTCAGCTCAGCTCAGCTCAGTGCAGCTCAGGCGAACCAGGTACAATCTTATCATAGTACTTTACTTTACTTTACATCACATAGCCTCTCCCTTCATCCCTACTATCACTCCGCTTTAGAAGATATGCATACATATACGTACATAAGCCAAACTACATGCATACGCGCTTCTTGGCCCTGAAGCGTGGCAGCCGATCAAAGTAGTCTTGGCGAGCGGCTGGACGAATGGTCGAGCAGATCGGTAGGTACGGTATGCAAGAGAGAGAAAGAGGATGTGTGGGTGAGGTATGTGTGGTGTGTGTACTATACTGTAGACGAGAGGGGGGTAATTCCCGGGATTTTGGGGCTTAGCCAAGGCACGGTAAGGAAAGGGTTGTGACATAATCGGTCCGTTTGAGGACACGTGGGTTTGTTGGGAGGGGTGTGGGATGGGCTGTGGCGACGGGAAGGCCCAATGGATGGGCTTTACGCCGTGAAAATGCGATGGGGAAAACTGTGGGGGCGTGGGCGGGTTATCAGGGCAGGAAACTTTCCGTCAAGGAAAGGTATTGGTAGCTGAGACCTTTTGCGTGACTAGCTTATAGTTTGGATGGATGGGTTATCAAGAGTGAGATGACGGATAGGAGAGCCTTCAAGGTTTGGGGCGGTCTTTCTCGTATCTACAGTATCTGCCGACATGCGTGTTTTCCTTTTGGTTCACAGCACAGGAGAGATAAGCGATAGTCTTGAAAGTACATGTTTTGATAATGATGAGATGGGCGAGAAGAACACAGTCATGAATATCTCGTGTTAGCATATTGTGATTTGCAAGATGCATCTCATCTTGCACATAAAGATCTTTCGTACATGTTCCTATCCAGCCATGGCCGGTGTATTTCATGCACAACAAGCAGTTTCATTTTTCAAAATGGGTTTAACAAGACTCATGTCGTTTCGTTATCCTCAACAACTACATCTACTTAGTTCCAGGATGGCTTTATATTCTACCTCACTTACTCTTGCTCTACGTCATATCCTGCGATATTCACGGCAAATACAAATAATTCACATGGGACTACAACATCACAAATCAGTAACTGAACTACATGTAGCCAGGCTCAGTATTGAGACGCAGAGGTACATCCTTGCCCGTCATGCCCAGTCATCAAAAGCATGGCGTTGTTAATATGAGGCCCGAATAATGTCCGATGAACCCTCTTTCCCGTCGGAAAGATAGCTCTAAAAGCGGTAGAACAAGGTCGTAGGCATTCAGTCACATACTTACCTATTACCGTTTTTAGACCTGGTATCCGGTGCGTGAGGTTGCGGCGCGGCTTCTACCCTCCAACTCGAAGCGCTAGGTTACCAACCTATAGTAGGCGTATAGTAGCGAAAACAAAGAGGCGCAGGGACTTGCCCTGCAAGACGCGTAATTCATTTCAGAGAGCGTTATCACAATCTACTATCTGGTATCTTGGGATCGTCGAACCTGGGTCGCTAGTCGTGTGCGGATAGTGGACCATGCGTTGCGCACTGTCGAAAACAAAAATGGATCCTAGACCTGCCGTGCGTTATCAAGTGCGGAGAAAAGGGGTGCAAGGGACGGCAGAGCTAGCTGCTAGCAAAGCATAGTGCACTTCCACGACCGTGGGCTAGTTCGAGTTTCCTAGAGTGATTGGCGCATCAGATTGTGGCGTGTCGACGAGCGGGAGCTGGGTGGCCATGTTTGATAGCCAGGCAGCCGGGATAGAGTAGTCGTATTAGGGTGCAAAGAGCGAGTGTTGGCAACGAGTGATGAAATTATGCAACTCCGCGATTGGAGAATGCGCCAGTGGCAGGGGCCGAGTGCGGAGGCGCAGGTACCGAGAATCTGCACCCCAAGTTGCCGGCCAAAAGGCTATTTGCTGCGCCGGCCACCCGTTGCCAACTGATGCTTATCAGCATTTCGCCGTCCGAAGAAATTGCACGGCCCAGGCTGTGAACGAGCTTGAAAAGCCGATGGCCTGAGACAGCGGCCTGAGCGGTGCCCTGGGCGGCCCCAGCCAATGACGGCGCCCTGGCGGTCTTGCGATAACGAGAGCTAGCCGTAGCTGGACCATAGACGCATGAGTGACCAAAAGAGTGTCGCACAAGACTACACAGTTTTTCTTCATACATACATTAGTCTGGAGCGAGGCATAATCAGTGGCGTGGCTGGCTGCAGCACCGCGCAAGCTACTACCCCTCTTAGCAGACCTGTGTGCAGACCCGACTAGTGTTTCTAGGCTTTCCGAGTCTTCCAATGCGCAGATCTACACTGCAATCGAGCTCCAATTTGGCGGCACCACAGATCGCAATCGAGTTTCTAGCAGTGATGATGGCTTGTTGTGGCGCTGCGTGGCAAAGCATCGTGGGGGAAAAACTAATCGATACCGTACTTTAGGCCCGGCTAGACTCATGCACCGCGTAAGGATCACATGGCGAATTGCTGCATAGGTAGTGTGTTGTGTGTGTGGCCACGGTAGCGTCGCTTTGGTTGGCCGCAGTTGGGTCCACGAGCGAGTGTTGCTTGGGTTGCAGTTTGCAGGAATGAGTGTCGCTTGGGTCCCAATTGGAAATCAGCCTTGCTATTTGTCGCATTGGAGTAGCAGAGGTTGGTCATCAATCGCAAGTCGCAAGTCGCAAGTCGCCAATGTGCTGCTGCTGGTGCTGCTGTAAAAGCAAAGGGTATCTGTATTCATTTGAATTCGTAACCAGCACCTATAGGCTGTTGAAAAAGACCGATCTAACCAGCTAGGTCAATGTATCATCAAGAACTCAATGCATGTTATTTGTTGTGCCTAAAAAAGGCAGACTTTGAAATCATCTCAAACAGCACGCTTGTCGACGGGAACGCTGCGCTTCAAGCCAACGAGCTGAAGCATCTCCGTCCAGAAACCAACAGGCGGCGTGATGAAAGAGGACTCATAGGCGTCGATGAGAGGGGCGTCCCAAACAAGATCAACCTCGTGTGGTGCTATCCACTTGGTCTTCTTGATCACCTTCCAGAAGATGAACAGAACCGGCGCTACAATGACCATGGTATAGTAGGTAAAGAAGGACTCGAGAGTGAAGGCGCCAGGTAAGAAGGTAGAGTAGCCATAGACAAAGACAACGCAGATCTCGAAGCACAGTGCGATCCAGGTTCCGTAGGGCTGGAAGTAACCGCAGTATGGGAGCGTCTTGCGGTCAAGTCCTTGGACCTTGCACGCCTTGTAGAAGGCGAGATAGGTACCACACATGACAATGTAGTTGATAACACCTCCAGCGGTGATGATATTGGTGAGCCACGTAAGGACCTTGGCCGAGTTGTCCGAAAGCTGCAAGAAAGACAAGAAGGGGAAAATCATGACGACGAAGAAGCAATAGATGGGAACACCGTTCTTGGTGCACTTGCGGAGGATCTTGGGAGCGCGGCCCTCGATAGCGAGCGAGTACAAGCTACGGGTAGCACAGTAGGTGTATGTGTTGCCAGCAGAGAAGATGCTCGTAATCAAGAGGGCGTTGACAAGGTGAGGAAGGCCATTGATCTTGAGGTTGCTCATGGCGATAACGTAGGGAGAAGCAGCTGCGCTCTTCTCACCAGCCTTGAGCACAGACTCGAGCTGTGGGTCGTTGTAGGCGATGACGACGCCAACGCAGAGAGCACCGAGAATGAAGAAGGCACCAAATCGGAAGTAGACGGTTTTGAAGGCGGACTTGATGTAGATACGCGGGCGTTTGGCCTCACCAGATACCATGGAGATGTACTCGGGTCCAACGATACAGAAGGAGGCAGCCCAGAGAGCACCGAGGAATCCTTCGAACCGAGCGAGGGCTGTGGCTCCAGGGATTGGGCCCGGGTCACGCCAGTAGCGGAAACCGTAGGCATCGCCCTTAGGGTTACCGCCAACCATGGTGACAAAGGTGAAGGTGTAGAGGATCAAGATCAGGATGACCTCTATGCAACACGTCAGTTTTTTCTGTTTCAGCATCCACAGCTGGACAAGGATACTTACTGCCGCCTGACAGCCAAAATTCAGCCTCACCGTAGGCCCTGACAGCCAGGATGTTACAAGCACTGTGAATCGGTTAGTCGTGATTCTATACGGTAGAGGTGGACCGTCTTACGCATAGAGAACGATGACTGCTGCGCAGACAGCAGCGACTGGAATGTCATCTCTCCAAAATCTCAGTACAATGTTAAGAGCCGTTATCTCAAACGGAATCAGCAGAGCTTCATAGAAGAAGAAGTTCCAACCGGCCATAAAGCCAAGAGCTTCATCGACCCAGTGTCCAGCCATGCGAATGAATCCACCTGACACAGGCATGAACGAGGCCATTTCAGCCATGGCGTTGTTCACTAGGGCGATGATGCAAGAATATCCAGTATAAGCGAGCAGCATACCGAGAGGGCCACCCGCGTTGAGGGCACCGCCGATGGACACAAACAGAGCAGTACCTATGGAGCCACCAATGGCGATGAGTTGGATTTGACGGTTTCCGAGATGACGCTGCAAGTCATCCGAGTTGTCGGTCACTTGGCCATGTTGGATATCGTCATTGGGCTCTGACTCGCGAATGAATTCGCCGGAATACTTTTTTTCTTCTACCATGGTCGCAAGGGGAGGGGGGTCTGTCGCTTTGGCAAGAAAGGGCAAATGTCGCAAGGGAGTAGTCGTGGCCGCAATGGAAAGTCGCTTGAGGTATGGGCTGGGCTGGGCTGGGCTAAGCTGGGCTGGGTGGGAGGGAGTTGTCGCTTTGGAGTAAAAGGCCGGGATGGAGGGCCGATTATCAGTTGGGTTGGAAGAGGAGAGGGCGCAGCTGGGGCTACGAAATGAGTCGCACTGAAGAGCAGTGGACGAAAGGAAGAGAGGTAGAGGCGATGGAGGAGAAACCGCTTACCACGAACTGGGACTGCTAGGGTGAAGTGCAGGGTCTTTATACACCAGAGTCGTAGGAGCGGCACATAGGACGTTGCCGCACTGCCTTGGCTGTGGATCCCTCGCGGTGGTGAGGGCTGGGATGCTGAATACGACCATACGCCCAGAGCAGTTTGGCGGGACACTAGGGCCTGACCTAGCCAGACTAGGCATAGTGAATGTCCCCATGTCTGTGGGCATGGTTTCGTCGGCAAGCGGCACAGAGTTTTCCAGACAAACCCAGCTAGGTGGATGTGGATGCGCCAACAACCCCGCTCGTTGTGTGTGGTGGGTGTGTGGAGGGCGTGGAGGGAGCATGGCCGGGCCCTCGGCGAGTACCAGATAACGCCGTCTCAAGCAGACAGGCCTCTGTTAGTGATCCGGCGTGGGCGATAGTTTGCCCCAGCAGAAGCAGAAGCAGAGCGCCTAGCCCAGGCACTGGAGCACGCGACAAGGGCCCATGTCGTCGGCCGCGCGACGCCTGTTAAGGGAACGTAATCCAGGACGGCAGACAAGGCTATGGATAGCTTCGCTGCGCTCCGAAGCGTGCTAGTGGATGCACTGCAGCGTGTCGGTAGGCACCGGGCGAACTACTCCAAACATCGAGTCCAAGTGCGTGACACTACGGCGTGCTTGGGCCCAGGGCTCGGGCTGGGTATGTAAAGTACGTACTGTATCTCTGTGGCTGACGGATTGATAGCTGCTCGCATGTTTTGGGAGAAAGAGGGCGTCGGATGCTGAGTCGGTGCCAAGCCTGCGGACTGATTCTCGGCTGATGGCAAAAACGTCTCGGTGCTTGATCCAAGTTGCACGCAGCTCAAGGGCGTTGAGAGATTGCCTTGGTGGAAGGCAGATACACACAAATCAGATGACGGCATCGCGCCTGAGAAGTGCCGGGCCAAGGTGTGCACGGCCGGTTCATGGCTTCAGCTTGTACTGCTAGTCGTCCTGCCGGCGGCTCACACGACTTGTGGGCACCAAGCCTTTTTGCCCTCAGTCAGCCTCGGCATGGCTGGGCTGCCGTCACAGGAACCTGTGAAGAGAGTATCACGTGATGTGGACAAGAACACTCCCGGCTGTCTTTCCTGTTCCCCTTGTCTTGCCATTTACACTCGTCCTCTACCGCACACAATCTATCGATAACAACCTCACTGGCTCGATTGTCCGTCGCCACTCTTAGTCGCCCTACAAGCACTAATTTAGCTCGCTGCCAAATGTCGCCCTCGCATAAAGACTAACGTATCTCCAGCTGGACCACCTCCACGTCTAAATTTACCAGACCGGTTTCTTATGTCGTGCCAAACCACATTGGGTCACATTGAATTTACCTACAGGCAGAGGCGCTTTGAGAGCAATTCCCTGGCCACGTGCTCTGTCTACGCAGCCATGTACCACAATGTCTTGGACTCGACAATCACATCGCACGGGAAGATCAGTATTGCCGCGTCTCCAGCCACCCGATGCTGCTGCTTTATGATATACTAGTAGGCAGCTTGGTTGGTGCCTCTTATCAGCGGGTTGCTCCGCTCCCGCCGCTGCCCCGCACTTCCACGTGGTACTTTCCTTTGCGTCGTGGCTTAGCCCGGCAGTGTGGCATACTCATCACATTCCGATAATAGCTTTGGCCTTTAAGAGCATAGCCACAGTGATAGACCTGCATCTCTGACAACTTCCTACAGTCCTCTGCTGCTTGCGTTTCTTCTCGTCGAGCTTCCCTCAGCTTCCTTTTCTTGCCAAATCGCTCACCAGCCTACTATACCTGCTCGGATACGCCTACAGCTGGTAAACACGTCAGAGACTGCATCGTTGACTCTGTAGTGCGACACATCCCCGCAGCCATCTCCACAGCAAACGCTTCCTAGAAGAGTTCACTTCCTACCCCTATCTGTGGGCATAACCTGCCCTTGATCCATCTATCCCATTTTCCCATATACAAAAAGAGAGAAATCCTACCTCGGAACAAGACTGGCATCATGTGTCGCTGGTTCGCGTACATCTCTCCAACGGAGCCATGCCTCCTATCCGATGTACTCATCACGCCCGCCAACAGCATCAGCAAGCAGTGCTCTGAACATTATCTGCCCAAGCTTCTCCCACACAACGAAGACAGGGATCTCCACGACGCCCCCGATGAGCTTATGCGCATGCGGAACTCCCTCTTGAACATGGATGGTTTGGGTATTGCGTGTAAGTTCAAAAGGCTTCCGATGACTATGAGACCCTATCTGCCTTGACTCCTTTCAAGTGCCTCCCAATTGAACTCACAAACCTACACAGGGTATACCAATGCTACTTCTTCGTACATAAAGCACGTAGATGGATCCCGTCCAGCCCTCTACAAGTCGCAATCCCCGCCCATCAACGATTTCAACTTCAAGTCTCTCTGTCAAAACACCGAGTCACAGTGTGTCTTTGCCCATATTCGCGCCTCTAGTGGCAGTGCCGTGACGCCAGTAAACTGCCATCCGTTTGTTTTTGGCCGCCACGTCTTCATGCACAATGGGGTCATCTCCAACTTTTCAAGCATCCGCCGCGACATGACGGACGAACTCTCTTTTGACGCCTACTGCAACATCATAGGCAGCACCGACTCTGAGCATGCTGCTGCCATGTACATGACGTTCCTGACAGACGGCGGAGACAAAGAGAGCTGGGAGAAGTCTTACCCCCTCACAAAGATGCTAGAGGCCATGCAAAAGACAGTCATCCGCATTCTCGAACTCCAGTACAGTAAACTAGGCGACGCTAACACGCCCAATTCCCTCAACTTCTGTACCACGGATGGCAGGAGAATGCTCGCCATTCGATTCCGCAACCACACCACTCAGCAGCCGCCTAGTCTCTACTGGTCTGAATTCGCCGGCCGTACCCTAAACACCAAATACCCAGGCCACCCCGACAGCAAGGAGATAGTGAATGTAGAGGCAACGCTAGAGGCCGAGCGAATGGGCAAACACACCATTATTGCAAGTGAGCCTACGACCTTTGATGAGAAGGAGTGGCATTTGATCAAAGCCAACTGTGCATTGATGGTGGACGAGGATGGCATTGAGCACGAGGTGAAGATTGAGTACGACCAGAAGTTGAATGCAAGAGATCCAAAATACGATGACAAGGCGTAGGATAGCACAGCGAGCACGCAAGAAAGACAGCAATGAATCTATGCCTGTCTTGAATTTACCGCCGGCTTATTCTCGTTGCCATCTTCGATACAATATAATATAGATACTTGTTAGATAAAAGAGAAGATTCAAGATGCTATCTGAAAGCTAAGAAAGAGTTTGACGGTTTGGTGTTTCAATGGCGGTCAATGTATATTTCAGCATTTCCTTTTGTACCAACGAGCGGCATTATCGCCGACAATACTGGCGAGCAAAGAGCATGCACAAACCTCGATGCTCAAAGGCTGATGTAGTCTTGGGCAAGGTTTCTAGTCTTGGTTTTCTTCTTCTCCGAGTCCTATAGTCAAAGCGTGAGATTCATCACAGTATAGTCTCGTTACAGTAATAGGACAAAAGTTTGTTCAGGTAAATACAGGCTACCACAAACGCTTTGCGCAAACAAACTTCCTTCAGATTACTGTTCATGCAAGACCGCAGGTTGTTTATGCTATCTGAATTTTCCTAGATTTGCTAATGGGGTTTGAACATGAAGAAGATAGAGGAATATCATCCGCTGGATCACAACCAGTTCTCTACATTAACTTGTGAACCAGCCTGATGTCGACAAGCGTTGCAGTCAGAACTTGAGGATGTATATTTCCACAGCCTGGGACGGTCATCTCACTAGGTTAGATCATCAAATGACATTTCTGAGCCCCCTTGGAATTTCTGAGCAGACTGGCTGCATTGGCTGTCTTCACAAACCGCCGGATTTGGTCCGCATTCCCATCTCGTTCTGGTATGCTTCGCAGTCTGCCACTTTTTCTTGATGGGTAGGAAAATCATACTATCAGAGCAAGCATTCTTGGACCCTGAATGCCGAGCGGTATACCTTGGCATGGTTGATTTCCTACGTCGTCTGGCGAATATCTTTTTCGTTCGCAACAGCAAAAAGAGAAATATGCTTGCCATGACGTTTGCAGTTCCTTATGGGGCAGCTTGCCTGATACAGTAGACCACTTGAATGCTCCATGCCAACGTCTTTCGATACATGCATTTCTGGACGATGCGATATGCTCTGCCATAATGAAAACATGGCTGGTACCGTTACGCTCTCTATACGAGTATGCTGATGACTATTTTCGTAGTTCGGCGACGCTCTAGACACGGCTGAAAACGTATCGTCGTCGCCTTTATTGGATTCGTGTCCCAGCTGAAAACGTATCACCAGCTAATTCCTTTCAAGCGCGGCAATAATGGTCTTTGAAGCCAAAGTCGGACTAAGACAGATTTGAGGGCATACTAGGCTCGTTTGGTGCTGTTAATATGAGGACGTTCCCGAGGCCTCAGTAGCCTTGCGTCAGCAGACGAGGTACGCATTTCGTCCGAGAGCCGAAACACGTTGTTGCGAGTGCGCCAGGGTGAATGTTGTGGCTGAGGTAGTACAAGCAAGACGAGTATGAGAGTGAGCGCGAGGAAGCTTCACTTTGAACGCATTGCGTGCAACTTGTTTTGAAATAAGCGCCGTGAAACCAAGCAGAGGTGTTGTGGCTGATGTCGTCCGGCAGATGAGGTTTTCTGCCCAATACGGCGTGGAGTCAGCCAGCCCAACGTCGGCACAGCTGGCAGCGACATGCTGTCAGCTTTGGAGTTAATTTGGAGCGCGATAGGCTGGCGATGACGCGCCTTGTTATCCACAATTCCCAACGGTCGTATAGCGATCACCGGCGCGATCCAAATATAAACAAGCACCCAATCTGACATGGAGCGGCCTGCACCGCCTCGCGCGAGACACGATGCAGCTGCGCCAACACACCACGACGCCCACCGAATCCGAGCAGGGCGCCAAGGTGTCCGCAGCAATGTCCGCCCTGGTATCCAGATGGCCAGCCAGCCCAAGAGCGCAATCAAATGTCCGTCGCCGTGTAATGCCCGTGATGCGCAGCGGGGAACGCAGGGCCTGGCAGGTTTTAAGCCCGCCCTGTGCAAGCGCTGATCTCCCGCGCCATTGTCTCACATAGCAACGTTTCGGCGCGTCGCCATTGGTCCAGGCGTCGATTACGCGGATGTGGCTATGCCGGTTTCATGCCCGGGCCCTTGATACATGATCCTTCTCCCCTATCCTCCATCGCGCCACATCCACTCCACCACCACTGCTGCTGCGTCCTATACAGGCCTCCCTCCCCCCTCCCCCCCTCAGGATTGCTATTGCCGGATTTCTTCTTCGACAGCTCCAACAACAACGGCCCTGCCCTCCTACCCCGTGTGCGCCCCGAGCCTGGACTGGATTCCCCACGTCGCCCACCATCTGGCCCCTTGACTCGCCAAAAATTCCCGCCGGACAGGGCGTCAGCCAGACGCAGCACCCGCAATGTGGTTCCGCAAGAAGGAAAGCGACATTGAGATGTCGGGCATGATGGATCCCTCGCAGACCAAGAAGAAGACCAAGCTACCTACAGGCCCTCCCGAAGAGACAGAGTACCAAAAGTTCGACTGGAAACGCTTCTTTCTCGCGCCAAAGTACATACGTAAGTCACCGTCTCACACCCCGCTTGTCGCCCGCACACCGCTGACCCGTAACTTAGCATGGCACATTCTTTTCATCATCATTGGCATCATAACGGTCATCATCACCATCAAGCACGATGAAGTCGTCGCCGTATGTTCCTCACCGCATCTCTCTTTTGCAGAGCCGGTTCACGTGACTAACCAGTGTACAGAAACTACGACCGTGGTCGGAGAAGGTACGCGACCTGCCAGCAGGATGGATAATACCCATCGTCATCTTGGTCATCATTTCATTCCCCCCGCTTTTTGGCCACGAGATCATTGCGCTGCTGTGCGGTGTCGTCTATGGACTGTGGATCGGTTTTGCCATTGTTGCCGCAGGCACCTTCATCGGTGAAGGTAAGACTATCTCATCACTCCTGGCTTAATTTGCCGCAGCTAATCATCGCAGTCGGAACATGGTACGCGTTCAAATATGCGTTCCGAAAAAAGGCCATCAAACTGGAACGCACAAACCTAAATTACGGCGCCCTGGCCCGTCTGACACGCGACGGCGGTTTTTTCATTGTCCTCGTCATCCGTCTCTCCGCCATCCCGGCGCATTTTTCCACGGCTGTCTTTTCCACTTGCGACGTCAAGTTCTGGCATTTCGTCGTCGCGACTTTCTTTTCGCTCCCAAAGCAGATCTTCCTCGTCTACCTGGGTGTCCTGCTACTCCAAGAGAGCAATGACGACGTCATCAAAACAGTCATGTTCACCATCGTTTTTATCATCACCATAGCCATGGGCATTTGGATTTACCTCAAGATGCGCACCATCAAAAAGGTGCTACTGGAAGAGCAGGAAATGAGGCGGGTAAAGAAGGCCGAGGCTGTCGAGCTGGTACCCAATGCCGAGAGCGCATACCAGAGGCGGTACGACGAAGAGCCATCAGAGTGGGCCCCCATGCAGCCAACACAGGTCAACAGGCCCCTGGAACGGAGATATGACGATGATCACCCAGATTGGGCGATGCAGCCAACACAACCAACGAGAATGGTTTGACGCCCAGCCAAAGATGTTCTCATTCGTGTACCAACTAACTAGTAGGATTTTTAAAGTATTGGTAATGGCATAATGACGTTATGACTTTTGTTCAATTAAAGAATTTGCTCTGAAAGAAGATAATTTGCGATTCAAACAACGGGACCCACATGCAGTGGTTGCATATGAACTATGTCAGTAAAACGCTCAACCAAACGGTCGACGAACGGTCAACGAATGATCAACAAACGATCAACGAACGTGGTCAACGAAACGCAGTCAAAACAGGGTCAAAAACCAGCAAACGAAGCACGAACCGTTGCTCCTCACTTCCCCCCTACAGGACACCCCCACCCGCCCCACTACTTTTTCCCAGACCCACACAAAATCAAATCCCATTCCCAACGCCTACACAGATACCAATAAACCCTTTCCCAATCCCTCCCTTCTTCTCCGCTTTTTCCTTTAACTCCGCGCGTCTTTTCCACCTCCACCCCATTTCTACACTACGTATGATATACGTCACCAGGTGAAACGCTTTTGGTCAGGGGAAAGGGCCCTCACCAGTAGCGCAACCCCCAGCGCCTTTCTAGAAGCCTAATCTTTTTTTGCGGGCCCGCAATCAGGTTATACGGATCCGACCGGGGAAACATGGAGTAAGGGGAAAAAAGAAGAGGAAAGATGTGCATGGGAGAAAAATAAAAACTGGGGAGGTGTGGGTCGGGGGGGATTTACGCACGTATGTGTGTTTACATGTATGCATGCATGCATGTATACGTATATGAGATGGTTGCAGTGGGTTGCGAAGAGAAAAGGGGGGAGATGTGAAGCCAAGCCAAGGAGTATTTTTGTTTGTGCGAGTGAATTATAGAGAGATTTTATGTAGGCAATGGGGGATGTGAAATCCTCGATGGGAGTTGTTCGTGTTCTTTTGGTTGTCTAGCCGGGAAGGAAGAGAAAGAAAGTAGATTTCTAAAACTACACGACTTAGCAAATGCTGTCTTGAGTAGCTTAGGCTACTACGGCGTTTTGCAGAAGCTTTTGATATTGGTTAGCCTTTGCTTTTTTGCCAGCCTTGAGATTAATCAAAACCACTTGACCAAATATTGCATATCTACAGTACTAGAACAAAAGTTTGTTCGGGCAAATACAGGCCCGTTACATGCGCCTTGTGCGAACAAACTTCTATTAGGTCACTGTAGTATCACCACAAGCCAAATTGTCATTGATGACTCAGGCAGCTACACTCGGGATTGAAACGAACAGCTATTTGCTAAATCAGGGATCCCCCTTGTAGCCAACTCCACAATATCAAATACTCCTGCAAAACGTAGCACGAAGCCTGAATCGAGCCTCTTCTTCTCTTTGCTTCCAACCCCCCGGCCCTCTTGAAACGGTTTATGTGGTATACCTAAACCAGGGCACATTATCCGCAAGCTCCCTTTCCAGCGCCTTTTGTTCTTCTGTCAATTCCTGGTGTCCGACCTCCAGTGCGACTTTGTCACGGCGCGCGTTCTCCCTGCTGAACCAAGTGGACATGAAGAAGGTGAGGAAAAAGGCCATGCTGACCACATTCGTTAGTTCTTTGTTTTATCTTGTCTTTGTCTTGTTCAAGACCACATCAACAACAAGAAGAAGAAACAAAAGGAGAAGCCGAACTCACCTAACAAAGCCAATCAAGATGCTGTGCCCGGTGATGAAGCGAGGTCCGTCGCGCGAAAGATAGACATACGAAGCGATGATACCGCCACAATTGCCGCCCATGACCTGCATTGCGATTCCCGTGCCTCGCTTCAGACTGCCTCCAATGTTTCCACTATTCCATGCCATGCCGAGCGGGATCTGCGGGTAGATTCCGATGGCCGCCAGGACGGTGCCTGCGTACTGCACGCTCGGGGCGCCTGTTGCAGCGAGCATGGCGAAACCGGCTATAGCAATGAGTTGGAAGCCCATTAGAAACACGCCCCGTTTCTTGACGCGATCGGCATACCAAGATGCTGCAATGGTGAAGAAACAGGCGCAGACGTACGGCGGGACGCTCATAAGTTGGGCTTCGTTGGCGGTGTAGCCCATGTTCTTAATGATGGTGGGCAGGAACAGGGCAAATGAGTAGATGGGGCAGAAGCCAGCCATGCAGATGAGCATGAAAATGTAAATCTTCCAGTCTGTAAGGGCTTGGTATACATATTTCATGTTGAAATCGTTCGAGAGATGGCCTTGGTCTTCGCTCAGACGGCGCTGGACTTCAGTGCGCTCTTTGGGAGTCAGGAAGCGGGCACTGGAGAAGTTCATTAGTAAAAACAATCAGTCATCTACCGGGGAAGAGAAACTTACGTAGCTGGGTAGTCATATATACACCAGTATGCTGTCATGGAGACCAGAATGCTCAAAAGCCCCTCCAAGATGAAGATCCATGACCAGGCTGCTTTCCCACCTACGCCAGACATTTCTGCAATACCTCGTGCGAGAATACCACCGAATGCGCCAGCGAGGGTGGCTGCGGAGAAGAAGAGGGCCATCCGAAACCCACATTCGTCACGAACATACCTAAGACAATAAGCACAGAGCCAGTATTATCCTCTATCGGCTCCAGCTTCAGAGCCTCGGTGGTTACTCACCACTGTGCGATATAATAGTTGACTCCAGGAAAGAGCCCGCCTTCGAACACACCGAGGAACGTTCGTGTGGCCATAAGACCAGAGTAATCCTTGACGAAGCCTTGCAAAATCATTGCCAGCGACCAGAAGAACATGATGAACGTGAGCCAGATAGAGGGCTTAGTACGCTTCATCATCATGTTCGACGGTATCTCTGCAGCGATGTAGAAAGGAAAAAGAATGGCGAGACAGTCATTGTACTGCAGACCGTGCAGCTTGAGGTCTTTTTCGAGATGATCGAGACGAGCGTTGCCAATGTTGGTGCGGTCGAGGAAGCAAAGCCTGAGCATATATAAGAAAAGAAACAATGCAGGAACATGCCTGATAGAATGCTAAACTCACAAATAGATGAGAGACATGAAAGGAATAAGATGCCAGTCAAGCTTCCGGAGCAACTTCTTCGTAGCTGCTGCATCAAACCCCTGTGGTTCTACATCCTCAATGGACGTGCCGTCCGATATTGGAACAACGGTAGCGTCGTGAACAGCCTTTTCTGCCATGGCGATTGAGATGCGAGGACTTCCTGACCGAGGCTTCAACGACTTCAGGGCCTCATATCCTTCAAATACTCTCTGCACCCTATGCCGACGGGTTTGCAGACGCCATGGTAAGATGGTGCATGGTAATTGTGCAGGCCAAGGAGCCAGACTCTTTGTCTTTTTTTTTACGCAGCCTACAGTAGTGTAGTACGCCTATCTTGTCTCTTGCCATGTTTGTACTGATACTCCGAGACCACTGGTCTCGTGTAACCCTAGAAGCGCTGTGAATGGTTAAATGTTCTAGACAACGCCACGAAATTAACCGGCGAGGCTAGAACCAGCCAGGGCATGTCCACACTAGCCAAGGTGTAATCTGTACGATTATCTCTGAGATTCTCAAGGCTTGTCGCTTGCGAGCACAATGGCAAAGCTTGGTTGGTTAAGCGTCGAAGCTTGTGTATGCAGGCTGACATGCATACCGAGCTTAGGCGTATCTAGGCTATGCTCATGTCAGATTCATTAACATATGCATGAATACCAAGATCTTGTGGCTGAAGTAGGTGACTGCCTGATCGACACCATGAGTTAAAGGGATTTAGTGTTGCTTACTGTTACTGGAGGCTGGGGCAGAGACGCCGAGGGCCTTTGCCAGCTCGCACAAAGCTCCTGCAGCGATGCATGATCTAGCACTGTTCTTTACAGTCAACCAGGTTCAAGGTCGGCTTGCAGCGCTAATTTTAGTGGGTGTTTTGTTCTTCATTCTCTTGAAGGACCAGTCCACGTCTGCCTCGTCTCGCTAGGCACTCGATGCAGTATGGTGAAGAAATGTTCTTTTCTCGTAGTCTCGGACACACTTCAGAAATCGAAGATTGTGCCAAGAATGACAGGGACTCCCTGTATTCCAAGAACCGAGCGCGGCAACGCAGAAAGAGCGTTTCAGAGGCAGATGGGTGGCAGTGATAGGTGTATTGAAAAAGGAAGCACATAGCGGACGCGATGCCCTTTATGGTTCGCACTGACACGGACTGGTTAGGTTTCAGCGCTGTTCAGTACAGAATAGAAGGTGAGAGGTTACAGATGGCACAATGAGAGCCAGGTATCAGAGGTGCTCCTGAATTTATTAGTGTAAAGCTCTTGGGTGAGCGACATGCAATCGGCTCAAGCTTATCACGAGCTTCAATACTCGTTGTCTCATGACACTACCCACTCATGAGAGCTTCCTCGCTGTTGGGAGAGATAAGTTAGCAAGCCGCCGGACCGTAACTACGGGAAACTCTTTAGTGGCTGGGAGGCACGATACCCCTCCATGCAACTAGCGAAGCTGAGGGCAATTTAGAAAGCAGGGATGTGTGTTCGTTATGCGTTGTACAGAGGACGAGGTTTGGGGGCGGACAGGCTTCATTCGTCTCTGGAGCCCTGGCAAATCATGGCATGGAAATACCATTCCGTCGTTGACAATTCGGCGCTGGGTCGTGGAACGGCACTCGTGTAATGGCGCAGCCGCCTTGTGTCTCGTTCGTATTCATAACAAACACATGTTTCCACCTCGTCGGAGTAATCATGTTCGTGCACCATAGGCGAGTGGCGATAGTACGGCCAAGGTGTAACATGTGCCTTTGTAAACGGGGGCAACCCTGATACTAACAGTCTTACGGTACCTTGATCTATGACTTCTCGAAGCCGTTCGCGTCAGTTAATAATTGTATTGGTAGATACCATTAAAATGGTATACTCAGCCAGGTCTCTATGCAACTCGATACACTAATCGTCTAGGACGGTTGAAATATCCTCTTCCTGGTATCGAATATCCAATATTAACGTGGCCCGGTCCATACTGTTCACAAGCGTGAAGATCAGGCACGTTTCGGATCGTCTGCCAGAAAATACTGTCTTCCATGGACCGCGACGGAAGGTGAAAACTGGTTATGCTTGACACCTACCTGTCGGCCTTGAGGCACATTTACACATGCATCCCTTTATGCGAATGCAGAAAATTTCCCTTGTTAGTTTTCTAGGTATGTTTCACAGCTTACACCGGAAGTGAAGGGTGTTGCCTGGAGCTGGCGGCAAATCGATCAAGACTGGAGTGCCGTTCGGCTCATGCTGGATTACACGGCAAGTAAGAAGTCTGCAAGACAAGGCGGGCAATAGACAAATTGTAGCCCAGACAGGCATTATGCCACATGTCCGTTTATCTTGAAGACTATGAGAGCGACTGCGTTGACTAGGGGCTATGCACAGGACTGTTAGCAGCCAGGGGATTACGGTTCCGTCATTGGCAGAGCGACAGGCTCGGCTGTGGTAGGAGGTTCAAAGACAAGACAATGAGCAGCTGGCGTTGTGATGTCATGGGAGTGCGCAGGATAGGGCGAAGCAAACCATCATGTACAGAAAGGAGCAAACACGATGCTTTGGTGGTTGTGGTGGATTGACAAAGTGGGGGGAACAGGACATGTTGGATGAAGGGCAGGACGCGATGAGGGGCTCAAAGGTTAATTGCACCTGCCCTTGCACTGCAACGTCACGAGGAAGGCGTGCCCAGGCGTGCTTTCCGTGCAGCACATGCATGGCACCGCAAGGGGCAGCGACGACTGGCATGGCTTCTGGCCATGACGAGCAGCAGCAGCAGAAAAACTGGACGTGGCGCGACGCGTTGACGCGTTGTGTGGCGGGACAGTGGGAGAAAACATCACCGTCCCCACCGGCGCAGTCACGTGTGACTCTCTCGGCTGCCGCCAACCTCAAATGTTCGCCGAACCGTTGCAGCTCTTCTTTTGTCGCCGCAATACGACTGCATCCCCTCCACCCCTCGCCGACCCCGTGCCACGACAAACTGTGTCATTACTTCCTCCCGCCTTGCACCTGAACCGCTGCTCGCCTGCCATCGCCTCGACTGGACCTCCCTCGAACAAGTCGCCTGCATCATCCCCACACTAAATCTTCTGGTCTCGACACCACGCTCTCGACTCCACAGACGCTTCCTCACCACGTCCTGACCACCACACAATGGCTCCTACTTCTTTTGCTTCGGCAGCTGCGGGAAACACTGCCAATTCAACGCGCGCAGAAGCGGGCGGCGACTGGTAAGTCGGCCCTTGTTCTCGGTTTGCATCTCATGCATGTGCATCATTCTTAGCCCTCGGCGCGGTGCACCGTGATTTCCAGTCGCTAGGAATTTCACACCCCGTCCTTGGCCTGCACCATGTCGCCGCGCAATTGGCTTGATACTCACGCCTACCACAGGGCTCGACGCACCAACGGTGCCACGCAAACATTCCGCCGACCCTCACACGCGACCAGCCTGTCTGGCTCAACAAGCCAACCAGCCCCGCGAGACCCTCCTGCACCACAGAACTCGTCAACGAATGCCGGCGTATATGTCCCTCCACATGCACAGCCTGGTCGCAATGGTAGTTCGTTCGAGGGCCGGTATTCACGAGATCAACTGACGCAGCTGTTTCGGATACAGCAGCAGGCCGGGGATCTCAACGATGGACTGTCAGATTTGTACATGGGTGTATGGGAGCCTCATGCTACCAACGGAGCCTCGAGTGCTTCCTGGGGCCGCAAAGATGACGGTGGTGGCAGGGAGGCGCCAAGCGGGGTCGACCAGTGTTGGGACAAGGACGGCAGCATATTGCCACTCAGCCTCAACGACATGACTGACGAGGAGAGAGAGGTAGGCTCCCGCCCCCCATTGCATCATGTGGTGACCGAGGCTAACATGTGCTTTCTCGCTTAGATCTTCCTTTCGTCGGTCAACTCGCCGCTGAAGCCCCCCACGCAGAACACCAACAAAGACGGCACTCCCAAGGAAGGCCTTTCACTGCGCAAGTCTTCTGTATCACAGGGGCCAGGCACACCCTACGGTCTCTCTTCGCCTACTACATCGCGACCGGGCGCTCGGCGTCGCGATACGAGCGAAGCCTTTCCGTTCCCCTCCTCCCCCGCCACCTCAAGATTCGCGCGAGAAGAGGGCAGTGCTGTCACTCCACCGCCTGCTCTGGTACGTCGTCGGACAGATTACAAGGAATCCGCAGAGGGTCGTCCGGGTGAAGAGCGTGATCGGGAGAAGGGCGCTGGTGAGAACCCAGGTCCCTTTGGCTCTGCGAAGCGCAGTACTACGGCGCCATTCAGTCCAGGTGCTGGTGCATCGCCTTGGTCTGCAGCAACGGGCGGTGGCTTTGGTGCATTTGGAAGTTTCGCCAATCCACAAGCTGATAAAAAGCCTGGCTACGGTAGCTTGCGCGGCGAGAGTCGCTTCAAAGGACTAATGGGCAAGCCCAGTGTCGAGGACTTTGGCAACGGCCCGAAAGATAAAGCTTCCACGAACAACTTGGGTAAGCTTAGCGAGGCAGAACCGTCAAAAACTGATGCGTCTTGGATGGAGGCCCGCACTAGCCGACCAATGAGCAGCGACACAGACCCTTTCCCCGACCATGACCACCCGACGGGCAGTGCTGCGCTTCGCGGCGAAGATGTTAGTCCGCCCCGACCTCAAGGCTTCGGTAATTTTGCAACGCCCCACCGCCCAGACCACCGTGACGACTCTGGATTATCTGCATTCGGAATGACTGCAGATAACATGTATAGCAAGAATAACTTTGCTGACCAGTCGCCCCTCCGTGGAGGTGGCAACGAGCCCATGAGCCCGACGGATACTAATCCATATCAAAGCCCGCACCACGCACGGGACCAGCATGACGACTCGGACGATTCCGGCGACCCAAATGCCCATTTTCCTGGTATGAGCAGCTTCCACATTGACCAGTCGGTCCACTCAAGCATCCATAATGCGTTTGGCGGGCTTGGAGGCCTTGGGAAGCCTGTGCCGTTCGAGACTGCAGCAAGCGATCGTAGTCAGACCTCCAGCGTTGGTCCCAACCGAGGCTTTCCGACCCTGCCTGGCCTTGGTGGTGGTCTGCCTGGCCTTGGAGGTGCTTCGGCTTGGCCATCTCACACCTTGGGTACCCCAACCCGCGAACGCGGAGGTCTGGGGGGCTTCGAAAGTGCTTTCGGAAACGTAGGTGAAGCTCAGTCGCCTTCTCTGGCCGGCTTGGGTAACAGCTCGCTGTTTGGTCACGCCCATGGCACAGTAGGTCGATCCAGTAGACTCGGATCCCTATTCCCAGCTTCGATGCAAGAGCAGATGCGATCCAACGACCCAAATCGAGCTCCCGTCGACGATGGCTCTTCGCATGGTGATCGCCAGCACAGCATGACTGGCACATTTGGAAGAAACACCTTTGGTGGCCAGGCACCCGCTCGTGACACCGATAGTCCTTTCCGCGCAAACCGCAATCTTTTCGACGATTTTTCTAACGCCCATCATGATGACCACAGCTCGACGGGACAGCCTCAGAATATAGCTACTACCTCTCTTTCTATGGCTGCGTTGAACCCTACCAGGACCGCACAGCCCTCGACCCCAGGCGTTGGAAGCCCGGCTTCGAGTCAGCCCCCAGTGCCGCAGCAGCGCATGATGGTCATGCCGGACAGGATGAGGTGGATCTACCGTGACCCATCAGGCAATGTCCAAGGCCCATTCTCTGGCCTGGAGATGCACGATTGGTACAAGGCTGGATTCTTCTCGCCCGAGCTGCTAGTCAAGAAGGCAGAAGAACCCGATTACGAACCTTTGGCACAGCTAATCCGCCGTATTGGCAACTCACGTGAGCCTTTCTTGGTCCCTCAGATTGGCATTCCTCATGGTCCTGCTACGTCTCAGCCTGGCAACTCCTGGGCTGGTGCTGGCCCCAACGCTGCCGCTGCTCCAGGAGCCCAACCTCCGTTTGCAAACAGCTTCCCAAGCTTTGGTACTACTCTTACCGCCGAGCAACAGAACGCACTTGAGCGTCGGAAACAGGAAGAGCAATACCTCATGGCTCGTCAAAAGGAACACCTAGCTGCGCAGCAACAGGCGCTCGCTCGCCAAGTCCAGATGGGTGTACTGCCAAACCAGCTCAATCACCATTCCAGTGCACACAGCCTACACAGCCAACCAAGCTTCGGTAGTATAACATCACCTGGCGGATACCAGCCATCGCCTCCCCAGGGAGCTGCCCCAGGAGCTCCCGTTCCTGGGCTCATAGATAGTACCTTCAGGTCTGGTCCTGGTCCTGTACCTGGCTTGGGTCCTATTGGCCCCGGTATGGACATGATGGGCAATCGCAGAGACCAAGACGTGCCTGCTATGTTGGACCGTCTTAACTTGGGACGTAACAACCAGCCACAGTTTGGCTTCGGCGGACAACAGCAGGACCCAGAAGCACATGCCCAATATGTGGCTTCGGTGATTGGCGATCGGGCTCGCCTGAAGCGTGAACAAGCTGAGCATGACGCCATGATCCGTCAGGGTAGTGCTGAGGATGCACAGGCTGCTCGTAACTTCGCCGAACGCTTTGCCGAGTTCAATGAGTTGCGGGTTCAGACGGACATGGAACAGTCCAAGGCCGCCCCTCCACCTGAGGGTGTCATCGGAAAGCCTTCATCTTCATCGGCTCAGCAATCGCAACAAGCGTCTGAGCCCGCATCACCTGAGCCTGCAGACGGCCAAGAGCGCCAGTCCGAGAACAAGGAAGAGCCATCTTCAAATGCGCAAGAGCCACTGTCGCTCACCGAACAAGTGCAGAAAGCTGCCTCTGCGAAGCAATCTCCTCAGCCCCCGACCGCGTGGAACAAGGTCGAGCCCGCAATCTTCCCATTTCCACCGCCGCCGTCTCAGTCTCCTCTCCCCGCGCCTGCTGCTCAGAGGAAGCCGATCGTTGCCGAGAACCTCAATGCCGAATCTCGTTCTGGCGCAGCGACTCCAGCCGCCGACACTCCGAGTGTTTCGATCGCGCCATGGGCTAAGGAGCCTGTCAACGCGACCCACGGACCTTCTCTCAGGGAAATTCAAGAGATGGAGGCGAAGAAGGCAGCAGAGCGAGAAGCTGTTGCAGCTGCAGCCCGTCGTGAAGCATTCGAGAAAGAACTCCAAGCTCAAAACCAGTCACCTGCAACACAGCCTGGTTTGCCTTCCAGCTCGACTTGGGCAAGCGGTGCCTCCCCTGTCACACCTAGTGCTAATACCTCTGTGTGGACCAAGCCTGCGGCAAGTAAGGCTGCTGCACAGCCAACCCCAAGTTCAAAGAAGACCCTCCAACAGATCCAGAAGGAGGAAGAGGCTCGAAAGCAGCGTGCCGCCGCTCAAAGTGTTGCTGCAGGTAGCGGATTCGGATCACCTGCTCCACCAGCGTCCGCTGGTAAGCGATACGCTGATCTGGCGGGCAAGGGCACTCCTACGCTGCCTGCTGGGCCTGTCGGGCCTCCTGGTAGCAGCTCGTGGACCACAGTCGGCGCCAGTGGCAAGGTCAAGACCCCAGGCGGTACAACAACGCCTGTTCCTGGTGCAGTTCGCTCAGCTAGTTCTACCATAGTGCCTTCTCTCGCTAAGAAGCCTACTGTTGCCCGCAGTAGTACTGCAGGAGCGACATCTGGAAAACCCAATGCCGAAGAGGAATTCCGCAAGTGGGCCGTTAACGAGCTCCGACATGACCTCAACAAGAACATCAATGGTATGTCTGACCAACTTCTTGTCATATCGAATCGTCTTTGCTAACGTTTGTACAGCCGAGGATTTTGTCTCATCCCTCCTCAGCTTCCCCGCTGACGCAGAGCTCATTACAGAGTCTGTTCATTCCGCCTCTAGCACGCTCGACTCTCGTCATTTTGCCGAGGAGTTCCTTCGCCGCCGTAAGCTAGCCGATAAGGGTATCATTGATGAGCGCAACACTTCCTCTCCTGCCGAGAACAAGGCTGCCAGCAGCGGCTGGTCCGAAGTTGCCAAGAAGGGTGGCGCCAACGCGGCACAACAGCAGCAGCAGCCTCTGGATTCCAGCAACTTCAAGGTCGTTGCTGCTAAGAAGAAGACCAAGCGGTAAATCCTCAATGGCTTGATGTGTTTTGATTAAAGAGGAGACTTTGTATGCAATCTGAGGAGGCTTCACTGTGCGTGGAAACACGGAGGTGTGGACAAGGTGTAAGCTTTGTAAGCGGAAACAAAAGCGTGGTAGGGTGGTATGGGAGTAATGGCGACTGCTGCAGTCCTTGGAAAAGTACCTTGTTACTGCCTTTTACTCTTCCTAAGCAAGGGGCGCATGTATCCATTCCACAGCTCTCCAGCATGTCATCTTCTTATGCATCAAAGTAGTTGTAGTGCTAGTACTAGCTTTCAATCTGGAAACCAGACAGACATGCATATACTGCTCTCTCCGTATTGGCATCTGCTTTTTCCTCTCTATTCACTATACTCTCTTCTCCCTCTGCGTGCTTCCTTATACATGGACCGAGCCTCTCTCTCGTTATTCTCCAGAAACCATCAAACACACTTGCTTAGCTGTGGCGAGATAAACAAAGCCAGGAGCAGGATGGTTGAGTTGGGGCAGTAACCGACTTTTTCTATACCAATCTGAATATCATAACAAGCACCACACAACACAGGAAGAGACATCACACATTTCACACACTTAAAGAACGCAAAAGACGGCTGATTTTTTTTCCACAAGGAAGCAGCAAATTGGTATATTTCTTTTCTTGCGCCGTATTCGAGCAGTAAGGAGTAGGATGAGGGGAATCATTTCGAAATCCACAGAAACATTCAAACAAACCTATAAAGAGAAAAACAGACAACGCCATTTCAACAAAACAAGAGAACCGCGCAAAAGCCACATAAAAACAGCAGGTAAAAAAAAAGACAAAGACAAACAAACAACCAGCCAGGTCGGGGTTTATACGTGATATCGCCCTAGAGTGGGAAGGTTTTGGGGGTATAATTCTTTTCTCGTCGCACACGTACAAGAGACAATGAACGCGTAGCGGGGTATTCTTCGTTAAAGGCCGGGTACAGTAGTGGTATCAAATAAATGGTTCGAGATTGTGGTGTATCATTTAACGAGGAGGCCCAATAGGGGCCGGGTATCCAGATGCAGAATGAGAAGTGCTAGGGCGCCCGCTGTCCACGGAGCCCCGCGGATCGTACCGGGGTGTCACATCCCCAGACGCCGCGGAAGAGGAACCAAAAGGAAACTTGGACTCAAAACGAGGTGCTGGCATGGGCCAGCCGTTGGTGTGGTGCTCATCGTCTGCAAGGTTAATGCCGCTGTCGTTCCACGGGTTGCGGTAGCTACCGGTGGATTCCAGGCTAGCAAGGGATGCCTTGGAAGCGTTGCTCGAAGCATGCTTGAAGAGCGATCCAGGTGAGTTGGTGTTCTTGCGTCCGTTGAAGATGGACGTGAAAGACGACATGCTGCCTGGCTTGCGAAGGCGGTCCAGCATGCCACGAGGCTCGTCATCACCACCAAAGTGGGAGCGAGTAGGAGAATCAGTGCTGTCGACAGCAGGCTCAGCACGCTGTAGAAGCTTCGACTCGAAAAAGGGTAAAGAATCTTCAAAAGAGTCAGACTTGGGACGCGGCAAAGCGCCACGAACCGTGTTAGTGTCCAGTCCGTGCATGACTAGATGATTGAGCAAGAAGTCAATGGCATCCTTGAGGCCACCAGCATTGTTGCGAGTGAAGACAATGTGGAAGGCCTCAATTTGCTCTTCTTTACCATCAATGGTTTCAGTCTGAGCTTGCTGAAGCTGAGCATCAACCTCGTGCTGGGTCTTCAGCTTATCGAGAATCTCAGCCTTGAATTCGGCCGAGCGGATGTGCTCGCTAAGCTCAGCGGTTGACGGGAAAGCTAGATCGTGAGATTCTGGCACCATACCCTAAAATTGGTTAGCGGTAGCGTTCAACGATGAAATACCAAAAAACGACCCACCAAGAACTCATCAACTGCGAATGGCACCTGGTACTCAGGACCAGACACAGTAACAATGTCGCTGGCTTCCTCAGTGCTAGGGAAGGTAATCTTGCAATTAAACTTCTTCTCTAGCTCGTCAATCTTGTCCAGGCGAGCAATGAGCTCACGGTGGTACAAGCGGTTGATGTTGATGGTTTCAGAGACGAACTCAGCATCAGCCTTCTCAACCATGTCCATAATCTCTTGCTTCACGAGGTCTAGGTTCTGAGCGTTACGCGCGGGCGTACGGCAGATGACGTTGTCGACCTTGATGTCGTCCTCTTCTTTACCGAATCCACCACGGTCCATGGCATTGGAAAACTTGACGAAGACAGAGTACTTCTTCATGATGCGCTGGATATGCTGACCGCCGATACCGATGATGCGCTTGTGGTACTGGTCAGGGACGTGGAAGGAGATGGAGGCAGGCATCTCTTGCTCTACAAGGTCTAGGCCATTCTTTGTAGCCTCGTACTGTGCGCCGCGGACTACAATGTAAAAGTTGTACTCGTTAAAGCCATCAAACACGATTTGAACACTGCTGTGACTCATAATCTTGTTGATCTTGCCGTTCTTTTTGCCGCTGACAAACTCCTTGTGTTCGTTGGCAAGCTCAATCTTGACGCTCATGTTGTACTGCGACTTCTTCACAAATGGGATGTTGCTAATGACCATTAGAGCAGCTCGCACAGCATCGTCAGATCCATAGATGTGGAAGTTGAGCTTCTCGAAGCTGACTTCAGCACCTGAGTTGATGCAGATGTCAGACAGCATAGCGCGAACGTCAGCCGCGGTGGGAGGGCGTTGCGTAGGGTCAGGGTGAGTGATGAACCACGATGCACTGTAAAACTGGCCAGCCTAGCGGTCGATTAGTGGATGCGTAGAACGACTGAGTTGCAAGAAACTTACAAGTTGCATGAGTTCGCGTACAGTGCGCTCGACGTGCAACACGTCAGTGCCCTGTACGCGGACAACACCACGCTGCACTCCAAGAGGAGGCAGCAGGATGTAGGAGCCATTGTTCTCGATGATCTTACGGACCTTGTCGAGACGTTCAAGCAGAATAGCGTCCAGCTTGGTGTCAGTAACCATGACAGGCTTCACAAAGACTTTGGTGGACATGACGAGGTCATGCAGGCGTTGCTTGGCGCGCAGGATGTTCTCGGAGTTCTCTCCTGTGATGTAGACTAGATCATCGGGGCGCCGTTGGGCGCCTGGTGGCGTATAGCCAAACAAACGTGGAAAGGGCGGGGGGAAGTAAATGGCTGTGCCTGTAGCTGATTCGATCATCTTGATGTTCTTGCGTCCACGTCCGCAAATCAGGGTATGCATGGTTAACTCAAGCTTCATGGTATCGACACATCGCTTAAGCTGTGACGGCATGGCGTTAGCATGGAGCGCTAGCGAACATCAGTGGGGCTTGGAGAACTCACGATCTGGTCGATCATAATCAGCACGCGTGTCTTTGCGTGCTCCATGGTCTCGAGATCTCCGTAGATGGCGCAACGAAGGCGCGGGTCGGCTCCGGTATCGATGTTGCCATGGAAGCTTGCCGTCTCAATGTCGGGCTGCTTGGGCATGAGCAAAAAGATGTCGGCCTTGGTCGCCTTGGCAATGAGATCGAGCTGGTTCAGCACAGCGCCTCGGACATTCTGTGTAGGCGGGTCGATGATGAGCTGTGAATCAATGTCGACAAAGGAAGATCGCTATGCCAAGATGTCAGCAACGGGCCGAAAGTCACGATTCCAGCAACGGGTAACCTACCAGAGAAATGGGCGTCGAGTTCAGGATCCTGCAGCGCATCGAGTTGACAATCTCCAGTTCGCCAGACAGACACACATTGGTGACGAGCGCCCGCAGTGGGCCCCGCTGCAGGCCGGGTAGCGGCTTGGACTCGGCCGACGTGACGACGGCGGAGACGCGTCCATCAGTTTGCTCGCTCACCTCTCGACACAGAGTGCGCAGATTCTCGACGTTTTGGGCGTGTACAGGCAGTTTGTGCGTGGGCGTGGCTTCTGCCGTGCCTTCCGGGTGAGTCCACCGCGCCTTTGCCCCCGGGCTGGCCCACATGATGTCGTCGGGGTCGGGGCCAGCGAGGTTGGAAGAGAAGGGCACATTGAAGGACAGATTGACCTGGGTGCCGGGCGGTATGACGGGCGGGGCGGAGGTTGCAGTCGAGGGCCGCTTGATCGGGGCTGTGACGGGCATTTCGTGGTTGGACCTCGAGAAGGAGAAGCCGGTCGAGGGTGTCATCTTCTCCCAGCCGTGCCGGGCCTGGGCCGGGAAGTTTGAGAGTTTGTGCATGGTGGTCGAGGGGTCGCCCTGGGTGTTGGCGGGCGGAGGTGGGTGGAAGAGGGCAGAGGGAAGAAGGACGAGGAAGATGGGGAGCGCAGCAGCTGGCGGGCGAGCGAGCGTCGAGCAAGGCGCTGCCGGGCGCTGATTGGCCACACTCGCGATGGTGGGCCCCAGTGTGCCTCCAACACCAAAAGCAACCTCGCCCTCCGTGGGCACCGCCAGACGACCGCGTCGGCTGCCACGAGACACATACCGGCACCCGCTGTGCTGGCGTCTGCTCGCCGCCTCCATGCGGCCTGTTTTGTTTTGTTCCGTTTCCGCATCGTGGCCTGCCGTGCCGTCGTCTTCACGTCGCCTGCTTGTTGAGCTGGGCTGTGTGGTGGTGGACCGAGAGCCTGCGCATCTACCACCAAACAAGTATAGCCCGGCGCTCAGACACGCTCCGTATTACACCATCGAGGCCTGCCCCGGTAAGAATAGACGTCCAGTCTGAGGCCCGTCGTTCCCCTCCGTCATATGTACATACACTTTACTTACATGCGGCCAGCAGCGCCCTGCCCGCCCGGATGCCCGCTCTCGCCTTACGTACAGTACATATGCCGCCGCCCAGCGTATATGTACGCCTCGACCGGCCTCGCCTCACGTGCCAAACAAGCTGGCCTGCATGACAAACACACACACACACAACGTCCGGGCGGCGTGCTGTGACGAAACAGGCCGGAGAGCCAGCCCGTCCAAGCTTCCACATACGACCGCAGATGCCCTCACTTCCCATGGCGCCCGACCCTCCTCCCGCTCCTCCCATGGTCCCGACGATTACGTCCGCGCCCCTCCCCCTGGTTGTGCGATGACGGATGCCCGCCCACCAGCCTCATACGGTATAATCGGCTGCCTCTAGTCGCCTGCTACCGCCGGGCATGCGTCACCTTGCGCCCTACCACGCTGAAACGCTCGTCTGCTCACTACCAAACCCATTGCTGTGTCGTACTACACTCTCCCACCTCAAGACCCTTTATCCCGCATATCTAACAGCCCACATACACGTGAGAAGCGAATAGATTATGTCAGCAATTGACGATGCAATGCAATGCTATCCACTATGTACAACTAACTAATCTCTCTTCTACTGCTATTACAACATCCTCGCTTTTACCCAATACACCCATCATACGTAGATTACAACAAGAGCCGGCGCAACCCTCTGTAATGGCACTCCTTAGTATCGGGCATACACGTGACGCGCCTCGCCAGGGTAGGGCTCAGCCGCAGCCTCCATGGGCCCCTCCTCCACATAGCGCCTACCCTGAGGCGCGCTGATATAGCGACGTTCATCAAAAGGCTCTTGATGGATAACACTAACTTCGCGGAAGCGGGGTTGCGATGCGCGCACAGCCAATGGCTGTATGCTCTCGTGACGGACATACCCCTCGGGTATTTCTCTCCGCCCACCCTCCGGGCGCATACTATATGCTCGCACAGACGGGTACTCTCGTGGAGGACCCATGTCTTCATATTGAGGTGCAGGTCGATACTCCACTTCTACTGGACGACGAGACGCCTCTCGCTGACGATACGGACTCTCCATTATCTCGGCTTCCGACGCTTCAACATAGCGTCGCGGTGGCGGCGGCATTCTCTGTATGACATCCTCTTCGTACATTTCTGTTCGGGCAGATGCACGCATCGTTGGCTCGCGCGTTACAGCGCGATCATAGTAGGGATCAACCTCTATGCGTCTGCTGGGGGGCGCCATTGACTCGCGAGCATCTACTGGCGCAGCGTAGTACTTGTTACCATACTGGTCAACGACAATTCGACGAGGCGGTGGAGCCATGAGCATCGGTGATTGCCCATGCCCAATGTACTCGTGAACAGGGGACCGCGAGCGCTCGCGGATGTATCTGGGTGCTGCTGATGGACGAGCAGACGCTTCTCGGTACATGGGTGGCACTTCTGCGCGCTCGAGGATGGCATGGGATGCTGCACGCATTTGACGGGGTTCTGGCGCTGCATACAGTTCCCCACCACCACCAGGAGAGTACGGCCGTCGGGCAAACTGTAGACTTGCAACTCGCCTAAGATCTTGATCGTCGCGCTGCACTCTGCGTTGTGGTGTGCGTATGACAGTAGGAGACGAAGGCTCATCAAACTCACGATAAGAACGTACCAGCGGTTCCTGATCGCGATAGTAGACAGGCTGCATTCTGGGACTTGCCTGTGCCGATACCACCTCCACCTCATCCTGCTGAGGCTGCAGCGCACGACGCTTACTAGGTTGCGAATCTGAGTAGACTGCAAATGGAGGAGGTGATTGCGGTTCTTCTTTGATATAAGGTTCGGGGGATTGTGGGACTTGTTTGGTAGCCTGCTGACGTCTCCTCTCTTCGCGTTCTCGCCTCTCTTCTCTTCTCCGCTTTCGAGGATTCTGTACAGGTGCTGCTGGGCCGGCTGGGCTTTGGCGACGCGATGAACTATACACAAATTAGTAATTTGGCCTTAAAAAAGAAAGTGTCTGGACATGAACGCCTCATAGACCAAGATTAGGGAGTCGCCATTCATTGTGCGGACACTTGTCCAGGCTGTGGTCTAGTTTCCAAAGTTGCTTGGTAGTCCGCAACAAAGGATTAGTATTCCAGTCCAGTTATCCAAGTATTCGGCACTGAATGTGTCTTGTGATGCAGAAAGGTCTGGAAAAACAAAAGAAAAAAACAGAAATGACGCAGAGGAAAGACTTCAATATCGTACCCATTTGTCCCACCATTACGGTTACGTCCCCGGCCTCTTGGAGGCTCACTTGGACCAACGTCGGCTGGAGGCGGAGAATAGTCCTCTTCTTCATCACCATCCTCATGCACTTGTGCTGGCTCAGGCTCATAGATTTCTATATCATCAGCCGGCTCGTAAGCCTCCTCGTCCAGATCAATCACTGGAGGATCAGCTGGACGAGTATGATCAGTCACTTGCTTGGCAGTTTGTTGGGTTTGCGGGGTCAATGGAGTTGCAGCAGCATGACTGTGGTCAGCGCGATCAGGCTCAGGAGACCAACTGTCTGCTTTGCTAGAATAGTAGGAGTTTTCGTCAAACGACTCGACGCCATCGCTGTTGTTAGCCGTAGATGGTAAGCCAGAGATAGGCGGAACCAGTTGGTGAGCCTTGATCAAACACTGCTCGACATCGATGAGAGCTTCTCGCTCATCAGCATCGTTGTTGCGACCTTTTCTGTCAAACTGGTCCTTGAGAGCGCGTTCTATTTGCTGTCGCTTGAGCTGTTGCTCTGCCTTGACCAGATGTTCCGACTTTGTGAGTAAGACAGGATCGATGCTTGACGAAGACTTGGCCGAGAAAGGTCGCTGTGTAGATGTAGGGGGTATTGGAGACGTGGGGGGCCGCGCCGACGACGCTGGGCGCGGAGGAAGCAGGTGAGACGAGGATCCGTTGGACGTGCCGTTGGTTGTAGGTCTGCTCAAGGCAGCTTGGGGGAGACGTGGTGCAACCTGTTCTATTACTTTGGCTGGAAGGTGTATACGCGGGTGTTTGCTAGCAAACACATCATCGCGTATCTGCAGAATCTTCTGGAGGAATTCGGCCTCGCGAAGCACCTCTGCAGATACCGCGCTGGCCCCGTTCAGATGCGACAACGGCGCTGTGGCTGTCGACGACATCGAAGCAGTTGGCGCTGCAATTACAACAGAGGAGAAGCCGGGAAAATCAGTATCAATACCAAGAAGCGAGCGCAACGTTGCCGGTTATACAAATACAGCCAACACCTGCAACCAAGCTGGGTGTGGGGATAGACGAAGGGGGAGGGTGTTAGACAGCGACACGCCAGCGGGAGTGATGAAAGTCGGGGTTGCGGCGCGTTTTGGTTTTCAGTGATGCACGCGCCAGCCCAACCCCAGCGCTAGTCCCAAACAGGCCTGCCGCTCGACATGTATTACTCGCGCCTTCGATGACTGTAAAGGGCAGCCCGAGTTCGATCCGACAGAACGTCCTCGAAATATTCGCTTTCTTGCTGTCTGCAGCGCTGCACAAAGGTATGACGCCATCATCTATCATGGCAGCTTGGGTCCGCAATCCACATTGAACTGACGCACTTCAGTGGCGCTCTCCGAACCACGTTTTTAACTACTTCTGATCCTATTCATACAACTAAGTAAACGTCTACAAAGCAAAGAATTCCGCCATCAACTGCAAGCCAACACAATGCACTTCAATACTGCTGCACCGCCAGAGACCATGCAGTACCGGTCGCAATCTGCACATGACTCACCCGCAACCAACTCAACCGTTGCAGACAAGGACGAGAAGCCCGTCTTCTTTTTTGATATTGACAATTGTGTATGTCAGCCCTCGATACTCTACAGATTCTACTAACTGTTACATAGCTCTACCCCAAGAGTATGCATTCCATGCTATACGAACTGTATTACTCGACACTAAGATGAATAGGTCTTGAAATCCACCGCATGATGGCTGAGCTGATAGGTAAGCATGCCTTCCTATGAAACAGACTTCAGCAATGCAGTCAGAAAATGGGCCCTTGTGTTATATTCTGAAATTTCTGGCATTGTTCTCAAACACCCGCTCAACGGTTTTACAGATAAATTCTTCCAAGAGCACCTAAGTCTATCGCAGAAGGACGCCATCGAACTGCACTACCGCTACTACCGTGAATACGGTCTTGCAATTGAAGGACTAGTGCGCCATCACAAAGTCGATGCGCTAGAATACAACAGCAAAGTAGACGACGCGCTGCCACTAGAAGACGTGATCAAGCCCGATCCTGAACTGCGCAAGTTGATTGAAGATATCGATACCAGCAAAGTCCGCTTGTGGCTTTTCACAAACGCATACATTAATCACGGCAAGCGCGTTGTCAAACTACTGCAAGTTGACGATCTGTTCGAGGGAATCACTTACTGTGATTATGGATCCGAAAAGTTTGCCTGTAAACCCCACGCAGACATGTTCGATAAGGCCATGGCGGAGGCAGGTATCAAGTCGAACGAGAAATGCTACTTTGTTGGTGAGTTTAGCCCCCCAAAAAAATGACGGATGACTTTCTCCAGCATCGTCACTAAATCTGTACATAGATGACTCGTACATCAACTGTAAAGCAGCTCAAGAACGAGGATGGAAAGCAGCACACTTGCTGGACAAGAATGACCCTGCACCAGAAGTACCCGCCAGCAAGTACCAGATCCGCAGTTTGCAAGAATTGCGCAACATTTTTCCCGAGGTGTTCAAGAGCTCGTGAGCAAGAAGACGTGTTATGGGTAGAGTGTGATGTATAGACAGGAAATCTTACACAGGACCGAATATCTTTACAGCATAGAGGCCCCAAACGACCTACACGAAGAACTAAAGGAATATAGATCGTATAGAGAAGAATACATCCAATACACAATCGTCAAAATAAGGTTGTTGCTGCGTATGTGATCTGACCCGGAACGTGGGATCCCCGGCACGTACCGGTATACAGTCCGTACGTACTGTTGCCTGCCTTGCCCCCCCTGGGTATAACACTACGTAGGCAACAAAAATCCACGAGTTAACCTAGACCGCAAAAACGCTCACCGGTATTTATTTCCGCTAGATAAACAAAGTCGCATCGCCCCGTTTCCGCATCATTAATGTCTCCTCAACCTACCAAACAATACCAAACCATGTCCGCAACCACCAACACCAGCACCGACCCACCAGCCCCGCAATCTTCCGCCCTGCCCGCAGACCATCCCTTCAGTCCCTCCGCGCAGACAAGCCCCGTCGCAGCGCCCATTGCCTCCCACCACGCCGTCAAGCCCGCGCGGGCGCCCCTCCTCCGCCTCGAACTGCGCGATGTCTCGTCTGCGGGCGCGCACGCCTTCCTACGGCTAGTCCACGGATCGGATGCGCTGAGCAGCGCCGTGGCGACGGTGCTGACGCATCTGTACCGCGGGCTACCGCAGTCGAGCATGCCCGGCACGCGCTCGGTGACGCTGGTGCTGCGGGACATGGACGGCGTCGCGTACACGACGGGGCTGGACCTGGATGCCGACCACAAGGAAATCCACTTCAACACGGCGTACATTGGCGCTGTGGCGGGGGCGCGCCAGAAGGAAGAGATTGTCGGTGTGCTGGTACACGAAATGGTGCATTGTTGGCAGCATGATGGGCTGGGCACTGCGCCTACGGGCTTGACCGAGGGCGTGGCCGACTGGGTGCGGTTGAAGGCTGGTTATGCGCCGCCGCATTGGAAGAGGCATGTTGACTGTGAGTGGGACGCGGGGTATGAGCGGACGGGCTACTTTTTGGAGTGGCTAGAGAGGGAGCATGGAGAGGATGTGGTGAGGAGGATTAACGAGGGGTTGAGGGCGTGCAAGTATGATGAAGAGAAGCTGTGGTATGACTGCTGTGGGAAGAGTGTTAAGCAGTTGTGGGTGGAGTATAAGAAATGTTTCGAAGAGGAATCTAAATAAGATTTCATGCTGTGGCTTGTGTTGAATCAAACAAATGAGATTACTCCGTTTTCAGCAATGGACCACTCCTACAATTGATGTCCAACGGGTACAATGTCATTTCGTGAACTGTTAATATATTTATAAACTGCGCTATGTACACACCGTCCGAGTAATTCCGCACCATGTCAAATCTATTGCCCCAACTTGGTCTATATCTGTTGATCTACTGCCGGCCAGTGAAACCTCCAGGTGGCGGTACTGGTTGCCCTTGAGTGCCGATGTTTTCCTCTCCGCTGTCACCCGTTCTGGCGGTAGGCTTGGTTTCCGTAGTGGGTTTCTTGGGCTCTCCCATGCCATCCGGCTTTGGCGGCGATTTTGTGCCTGGTCCACCGCGTTTCTGCCAGTCGAGCCACGACCCACGGTATTCACCAACGTTTTTGTACCTATCGCCCATTAGCTCCACTAGTCCTGAATACTATATTTCCATTTCTCTTTGGATCGATTTGGCAATGCATAAGAGAAATGAACTCACCCGGCTTGTCTCGCAATGCCTGCCGCGGCAGAACTCCGAACCCCCGCTTTACAGAAAAACACGACTTCCTTGCCTTTGGGTGGCTTCTGGAACCCAAAGCGATCCTCGAATTCTTCCTCGCTTAGCAGTAGCGCATCTGGTTGCGATGTGACAGGGATGTTAATAGAGGTTGGAATAGTGTTTGCCTCAAATTCGTGAGGTTCGCGCACGTCGATGAGAAGACGAGAATCAGAAGGATGTTCAAGAATGTGTAGAACCTTGGAAAGGTCAGAAAGATTTCTAATAGCCAGGTAAAATAACATACATCATCAAACTGGTAGACCTTGTTCAGCTGTGGGCCGCCTGGCTGTTGCGAATGCCATCTCTTCTGTGCAGGCGCTACTTGCAACCTTGTGGTATTGGCCGTTACAACTGCCCCTCTTTGTGGGATAAATGTATATTGTTGTCGCGATACAAGGCTGAATGCTCGTGCAGCGTTGAAGCTCAATTGCGAAGTCTGTCGTCCTACGATCGATGCATTTGCGCGGGCACCAAAGAGTTGAACCGCGCGTCTAGAAGCCATTGCTACAATACAAAGGAGAGAATCTGGCAAAAGAGTTGGTATAAATTCGATACTCCAAAGTCGAGGGATCTGGGCGTGCGGCGCGTTCTGTGAGCAGAGATATTTGACAATGCTGGCGAAGCTCGTGCTCGGATGAAGCCATAGGTATTATTGCCGACGTCACTCTTCGCGAACATCAGGCGCCGCCAACCCACGCTAAGCCTTGTGGCAGCGCTAGCATCCATGAGTATATGCACAACAACCATCTGTTTTCAGAAGGTTGCACTGGTTCAATAAAACTGGTTAGAGGATTGCATGACACATAGTTGATAAGAGGTGGGTGGACATTCACATCATCTATATACACACATAAACTAACCAACAACTATCCTTGTTGTCCTGCTCTGTACGAGCAACATTTCACAACGCCAGCATAGTATGAGAGAAAACAACCAATGGGGTATTAAACAAATCAGATGGTAATATTACAAAATGAAGAAACAACCGAACAGACTGAACGTTTGTCACGACGGAACGATCGAGAACACGGTTAGGCTTCCTCATTACGCTCAACGTCCAAACCACGCAGCTTCTGCGACAGCAAACCAGCACTGGGAGGGCTGTTTGGGCTACTGATAGGGGAGAATGCATTCCCGCCATAGCCAATATCGCCTTTATTGAGTTTCCCGAATACACCGTCGCCCTGGTTGATCAAGTTATTCACGCCAGACTTTGGAGATGTGACCGGGGTTTTGAAAGGACTCTGTGGGTCTATGTCCATGTGATCGCGTGAGACAGGTCGTGACTCAATTGAAGCTAGCCGGCTGAAATTGAAAGGTATAGGCTGTATGTCCGGCATAGGCGAGTTGAAGCTGTTCGACGCAGATGAGTTTGTAGTACCACCGGTGAACTTGACAGCTATGGGAGGTAAAGGTGCGTGGTGTCTCAGACCATCGAGCTGATCGTACGCTTGTTGTGAGTAGGGGCGTGGCCATCCAGCACTGCGACGACGCACGTCTCCTTCGCTAGTAAGCTGAGCACCAGCTGATGGAGTCTTTTGTGATGCTAGTGAGTCGCGTGTTGGCTTATAGATACTGTATCTGGGCTCTGGTTGTTGGATCTCGTTTCTTAGTTTCTCCTTCCCATCGGGGACCCTATTGGCAAAGACGACCCGTATACTCTTATATAAGTAATAACGACCCTTTGACGGGCAACAAATATGTAAATGAATCAAATAACGAAGAATGGGTCGATCATTGGGGTCATCCGAACCGCTGAGGGCAGCTTCTGGCCGATCGGTACCAAGGTTCTTCCGCGAAGATGCGGGCATATCTATTATGGGCCCAGCGGAGTAACTGCGTTGCCGAACAAACGTTTTCTGGCCTGGCTCCATGTCTGAGACGTCGTATGGGACTAGGAACAATTTTACTGCCGTCTTGTTCGGATTTTTTAGAACAATTTGAAGCTGGCCCTGGGGAGGGATGCGGTAACAACCCCCGGGAGGTGCTTTTGGTGACGTGGATCGTCGCTTCTTCTTTTCTCTCCGGCGAAGCTCTCCTTTTGCATCCTGTGCATTCTCTTCGTCACCAAGCTGTATCCGAAAGTCCAAGTCGTCTTGGTCTGGAGCAGGTGCAGCGTGTCGTCGCTTGCGCTTGCCAGGTTCATTGCTTTCATCGGGAGCTGGTAATGAATTTTCCAAGTCGATTAGACCAACATAAGGACTTGGCTCATTGTCCGAAATCCTACCATTTCCCGTATTGTAGCTATAGAAAACTGCTGGAAAGGGGATTGTGACATGGGGTGGGCATTTGAGACTCGACTTGCACTGCCCTCGTCCAAGAACGCCTATCTTAGCGACAAAGTCCAGGGGCCGCGATGGAGTAGTAGACATGCGTCCTCGTAGTATCGACTCTTCGTATGAACCTACCATGGGTGCGTGCTGAAGTGGGGACGCCTCTGATGAAAAGGAGGGCCTTCGTGGATTGAGATATGGTGGTTGCGAAAAGGACTGAGGTTCTGACTGGTTGAATGTCGATGATCGCCGAGGCTGATGTGCCTGGTATGGGATCGAGCTGCTGTAGCGCAAATGACGGGCAGCGGGCGTCCCAGTTGTAGAACGGGTCATCTGGCTAGGCTGGTAGCCATGGAAAGATGCCGGGGTGTATGTGTGCCGGCGGCTGTTTCTACTGGGGCTTGGAGAAGCCTGTCGCGAGCTTGGGCTAGAAGAGAAGTCCAAATCTGTGTTGTTCGCCTGCTGAACCAGCGGACTTGTTGGAGGCAAAAGTGTAATCGAACTAAGCGACGACCGTGACGTTGCCCGTGAGCGTGGGGCTGTGTGATTATCGTTGTTGCGTGGCTCAGCATATGAGACGTCATGACGACTCGAATGGTACGCAGCCGATGGGAAAGAAGGATCCCAGGGCACCACTGGGGATGTCGCCAGGAAGTCGGAAGATGAGACGCCATGGCTCGCAGTGCGCCCTACTCTCTTCTCCCTGAAATCACCAGAGTGCAATGCGGATCGGGGGCGCTCAATCTCCAGGCCTGCTGCTGCATGGTCTCGTGGGTGTTCAGATGAAGAGGTCTCTGAGGGATGTAACTCGGCAGCAGGAGCAAGAGGAGTCTGTGGGCAGTCGTGGAAGAGTGGACGGGTGGGAGTGTCGTGGTCGCTCGTGGCGTCACTCTGAGGAACAGGTCAGCGCGCTGTTGCAATGGATGGTTACAGCGGTAATCCCCCTCTGGGTCGTTGGATACTCACATTCTGCCACTGCAGCCATGAGGGGCTGTTTGTCCTCTTGATCCTCTCCATCCACTCTTTCCGACCGAACATGGACGACTTGCGCGCTTGGCTGGGAGACTCGGGATCCGCGTCGAGCGATGATCCGGGGGCTGCGGGTCCTTGTGCGTGCAGAGCGCAGTTCCAGCCCGCCTGCGGACCGGAATCCGTCGTTCCTGCTCCCTGGAGGCTAGTCGTCAAAGGCTGAGGCATGTTTGAGGGCGCCCGCAGGCTATCACTGGGCTCATGAAATATGGGCATGGCTGAAGCAGATGGTGGCAATGGACGGCATAGGGGCGGATGGCGAGCAAGTCAGAGCAGAGCACACAGACGGAATCGTACAGAGGCGTGGAGGGTGCGGGAGCACGAAGATGGCGGTTTGCCGCGATGGCGAAGAGGGTCAGGTTAGAGCGGTTGGAGCACCTGCTGGCCCGGCGAGGTGGTATGAGTAAGAGTTTCCAGTTTAAACCGGGTGCGCTGGCTCCAGTAGCGGCCTCATGGCACCGTCATGCTGCCCGGTTCTGCGGCAAAGGGCCGTGGAGCTTGCCAGTCGCGGGTGCGGAGAGGGTGGCGCAGGAGGTGGACGGATGACGCGCTGCGATATATGTCGCGAGTTTCCTAATCGCTGCTGATAAAGTCGCTGGTGCCGCCGGCGGCTGGGACGCTACGGTACCGTACATCCAGAATAAGATGCAGTCACACGACGAGAAAAAGAAGCGCTTTTCCGGCTATTGCTGGCTGCACGCGCCCTCGCCGCGCTGGATGCAGCTGGGCCTGGGGAAAAGCACGGCAATGCCAGTGTCCATGGAGTCGGGGTGCCATTGACTTTAACCAGCACTGGTTCCCCTCCCCGCTGCCGGCGATACGGCAATACGATGCGATACGACAGTACGATAGAGACGAGACGATATCATGGTCGGCCAGGTCCCGCTTTGCCAAGCCCGCCGCACCTCCGCCCTGTCTGCCCTTCGCATGTCAGTGCTCTGCCCATCGAAACTTTTGCGACACCACAACTCCTTGCGCCATGGCTGTAAAACGACCGCACGAGGGCGGCGCCGCCTCGTCTGCAAAGAAGCATAAGAACAAGGGCTTCGCCATTGGCCCTGCCAATCTGCCCGACGGCACGCACAGAAGAAAAAGTAAGCTTCATCGCCTTCGCATCCCCGGCGCGCACCAGACACCCATGGCACAGACCTTCCGGCCCAGCTGCTGACTGCGCATCTAGTCGAAAAGATCAAGAAGAGCCTCATCGAAAAGGCTAAGATCAAGAAACAGTATGCCAAGCTGAAAGCACGAGAAGAGAAGGAAGGCGCCACTCCGCGCAAGTCTGTCTACGACCGCGAGGCCAGCGACGACAATGCCAACAAAGAGTCTCCTGAGCCTGCTCCCGAGCCCACACTAGAGCCGCACCCCGACCGTGTTGCGATGCTAGAGGAAAACTCGCCTGAACCAGAACGCCAACAGGGTTTCCAGAGGCGCCAGCGACGGCCGCGCCCCCAGCCCTTTCAGAAGGAGAGTGAGCTGGCGCAAAAGAAGAGAGAGGAGGCCGAGGCACGTCAGAAGGCGCGGGAAGAGGCAGACAGGGAGCGTGCGAAGAAAGTCGCTGAACGAGAGCGCTTCAGGAAAACCATGGCAAAAGCAAGAGGTCCAAATGGACAGAGAAAGCTGGGCCGCGAGAGCACCGTGTTGCTTGCCAAAGCACAACGGCTTATGGGCAAGACTTGAAGCGTATTGCCCGAGTGTCAGCGCAGTCGAGCATGTATTACGACTGCCGCTGTGCCATGTTGCATATACAGCCTTACCATCAGTCTTCACAGCAGGGGGCATCGGGCCGAAGGGGGGACCTCGTTACGAGGAGATCTAGGAAACCAAGTTCCGCACAAGAGATTGTTGAGCAGGCTATCCCGGTTGTCCGCAATCACGTGGTAGCTGCCATCAATGTGAAATACGGGAAGATAGCAGCGGCATCGTTTTTTGGATGGTGGTGCCTTTTGAATGAGGTCAGCTCCTACACTAAAGGCGCTGGCTTGTTCGCCGACTTTGCTATCCTAAGGTATACGACGATGGCTCGTACTCCGTGCCATGAAATCGAAATCTGCTGTACACGGCTACCCCAGACCGCCAAACTACCAGCATGTGTGCTGGTACGACATAGAATCAATATCAAAATCTCTGAACCAGAAACTTCCTTCTACCAATGCATTACGATGCAAGATGAATCTCACCATGGCTTGGTTTGGTCATTCAGCATGGAACGCAGAGAATCTTCGTGCGATACCAATACTCTGTTTTGACTAGTTTCTATCATGTACGCAGAGGGGAGATGATGCATGGGTGCACAGTGATCGACTGCTGACCATCGCAGCGCGCTCATTAGAACCCCCCGGCTAGATGCCGTTGAATTTTCATGGAGGGCATTCGGCACCCACACATGTCGGCCTACACCTGTACACTGCTCACTGTCCTTGGGCTCGCTCTTGAGGTCATACTCATCACTAGCAGGATATTCCAGCGCCCTCTTCCTTCACGACGTCATCTTCTCGTGTTGCTTGCAGGCCAATTATAGTAATCCTCATGGCAAGGGGGGTCTGATCGCATCAAACGGTAGCCTGTACATAGGCAGGTGCCGAGAAGTGCATCAGGCACGTATCCCCTCATGCGGGCCCCAGCCGATTTGGGCACGGCTAGTGGAGCAATAAGCTCATTCTGTTCGGCAGCTAAAGTTGTGATGTTCCTCGGTTCGTTTAGCGGTGAATGGCCCATGCAGCCATTCCTTACAGGCCACCAACCCTTTCTAGAATCCTTGGGGGCTGTACACACCCACCATTGTGGTCCGCCGGACGGTGCGTTAGCACTATGCGCACGCGTCATGATGGCAAAGCCCCTTACCAGTGCAAGGGTAGTATATCATCGAACAGTTTCAACATGGCAATACCCAGTCCACGCACTGGCTAGCCAAATACAGGAATGCCTTGGAACAGTACATCTTGGCAAGGGACGTCTTCGCCATCCTGTCCCGTCTATCATCCGCCGTACCCAAGTGCCTGTCCTGCCAAGACTGTGGGTGCCGTTAGACGGACTGCACCTTAAAACCGGGGCCAGTTCTTCACCACCTACCGTCAGATACACTTGGTCATTTTCACTTGCTGTACCTTTGGATTTCTACGGTCTAGTTACCAGGCGGCAAACTTTCTAGAATCTGTACTTCCATCAAGTCATTTTGTTTAGTCTATCGACACTGTGCCTCATCTCGCCCGTCGTCGAAGTCACACCAAACATAACAGACCTTGATCTGCTGAGCCGCCAATGGAATCTTACAGTAATCCTCCTAGAAAATGGTCAGCATTAGAGGACCAAAAACTACGAGAGGGGGTCGAAGCTCAATGTAAGTCCTACAGCAACTTTTTATGGATCTGTACCGCTCTGTATGGTTTAGAAATCTCAGTTTTGCACATACGGTTCTGAAGAATAGCTGACATTTGTAGTGAGAGAAGGAGAAGTCAAAGATTGGTACGTGTTAATCATATGGACTGGACCTTCCGATCTGACCTCGTACACAGGTGTAGAATTGCCGATAGCCTCCCTGGTCGGACGAACAAAGACTGTCGAAAACGTTGGCACAACTCGGTAGCAGATGGTCTTAAGAAGGGACAATGGTCAAAAAGCGAAGATGATTTGCTATCAAGAGGAGTTGAAGAATATGGCCAAAGGTAGAATTCAACAGTCAGAGTGCCCAAATGTTGGTTGACAGAAAACTTTCAGGTGGACAATAGTGGCAAACTGTGTGGGAACGAGAAGCGCTGACCGTATGTATGTCTGTATTCTGATGAAGGTTTATCTGACTGACAGTCCAACAGAATGCGCAAAGCGGTGGCAGCAGTCACTCGATCCATCTCTAGACCGTAGCGAGTGGCGGGACATCGATGTCAGTCTAGAGCAATCTGAACAGATCCTGACAGTTCCGACATGCTAACTTACTTGCTTAGGATAATGAACTCATTGATGCGGTTCAGCGACTCGGGCGCCATTGGAAAGACATCCAGCGAGAACATTTCCCAGAGAGATCGAAGAACGATATAAAGAATCGGTGAGTTGCTTGCGAATGGATTTGAGGTGCTTCGTTAACAGTTCCAAGCTACACAGTTCTTGTACGGCGATACCAAAACCAAGGCATCACTCTTGCAACCGCTCCAAGCTCTCCATCCGATTGTGGCACACCGATTCCAATATCAAGCTACGCTGAAGACGACGGTTACCTCTCCCCTAATTCAGCAATGTATGATTCTCTGCTGCAGACATCTTCACGTAGAGGGGATCGCCATTCATGGTCAAGCTTCGATAACGACGCATACTCAACATGGTCGTCTCCGCAAGCATACTCCATACCTACCCCTATACCCAATCCACATGCAAGTCAGTCGTCAAACGCCATGCCCCAATACGGATATACTCAGCCACCAGTATTACGTTCGAACGTACCCTCGTCATGGAATCAAACGACCCCGTACATGCATCCTCCATCACCCTCGCTACACACTGGCGCATCCACAAACCATTCCGTTTACGGCTGTAACAGCTATCCAGTTGCCCAGCAACCAATGCTATCCCAATCCGAGTCCTACACAGCCCCCGTGGCCCAAGCTCCGTATTCCACCATGCCACATGTGCCGCCACGTAGAGTATCTGGTCAGCAGGATTACCATGCGGCATCGTCGGCAATGTATCAGGATCCCAGGAACACACAACATTCTTACTACCGTTCATGAGGCTGTGTAAAACCGGTCAGTCACAGTGGGAAAGCCAAGCGTATTGAATTATTAGACGGATCAGACTTGTGCAAGGCGGTTGATTACAATCGCTGGGCCTGTGTTTCTAAACATTACTAAACCTGCGTATGTAATGAAAGCCGTTACTATTTTGCTCCCCACACTTTTCTGTTTCTTCGTTACTTCCGTCATTGGGCGCTAACGTCCAAGCCCTTTGTTTCAAAAATCACATCACATCATTGCGTTATGGCACTACTGCACGGGTGCGTTGAAAGATGTGCAACAAGGTCTACTTAGGGGCAAGCCGATTGGGTGGCGCGGAGCACAGCCTCGCGACCCCGAGTACACGGAACGCCTCACGGAACGCTAAAGTTGGCTAACACGTCCCCCCTTACATCCACTCACGACGTCGCAAACCCATGAGACGGCCGCCTGCCTGTCAGGCAACCACCCAACTCTCGGCCCACAGCACCGGGACAGGCTGGAGTCAAACAGATTCAGACCCGCTTTCACGAACGGAAACACGCGTGACAAAGTCCACTTGGTCATTTCCTTTTCCTTCCTGTTCTGGTCGATTTCTGCCTTGAAGACAGCCTGACCCGTTGGTCTGCATACATGCATGCATCCATTTTACGTACCCTGACCCCGGCCACGCGCTGCTGCATTGGTGCACACAAAAAAAAACATTACATCCATACAGCATGTGTGAAATCTCGCAGCCTGATTTCTGACATACCTGCCTGACCCGCTGCCAAGCTTCTTTTTTGCTTCTCGGAGCGGTCACCGCGGAGCATCACAGAGCGGACACTCAGTCTTGTTCCGAAGATTGGAGGGTGGAGTCCCCATAAACAACGGTCACGCCCTCCTTGATATGCCAGACGTTCTACTTTCAGAAGTCGAGTCGATGAAGAGAAAGAAAGACAGAGACAGAGAGATAGAAAGAGAACATTCCCCCAAATACAAAAGGTTTGCAAGTTGTGAATCTGCCCCTTTGTGGGTAACAGATGTGCTGTTTGGCTTCAAAATCAAGCTAAGCATACTTGTCAAGTTAATGCTAGTCTTATGCTACCATACGCCAAACTGTAAATCCAAGGTAAAAAGCAGAATCCCGAGACTAAATCCACATAGCGTAACGAGTCCCGCTCCTCTCGGCATGGCCGTGATAGGCCCGTTTATATATTCACGCTACATACTAGGCATCCATATTTTTTCTCTCAAATGTACTCATCACCGTTTCCCCCCCCTCTTTTTGTTGTCTGTCTTTTTTCTTTCGTCTCGATTTTTTTTCTCACGCTTTTTTTTGGCTGAGACTGTCAGGTTAACTAGTGGGCAACCCGGTCTCAACGGCTTACTTGTTTGTATGCTGAAACACTCCGCTCTTATCTAATAATTTCTGAGTCCGGCCGATGTGGTATTGCTGCTCGGAGCAAAGGGCCTCGTATTTTGAGTTTAGGGTCCTACCCGGCAGTTAGAGCCGGAGGGTACGTGTTCCTGCATATGTACAAGTGTGTATATTTAGACTTGGCGCTTGGGAGGATCGGGCAGACCGAGGCGTGACCTCAAGTGGCAGGTTACATGAGAAGATTGAGAGGGGGTTCCGGCCTTCAAGCTGTTTTTGCCAACCCAGAGTTGCGGAGATTGCCAATCAGATCTTTAGATAACGACAGTACATGTAATACTTTTTTTTTTCGTTTTACCATGTAAGTTTCGGTGATTGACATAGACGCGCTTTGTCGTAATAACATAGGGTCTTGGCATAAACGGTGCTGACGATCTACCACTGACTACCGAGTAATCCCTTGCCCTCCACTAGGTATCCGGAACTGCCGATCTCGATCCGTTAGAAACGTCTAAGATCTACAAGCAAAGGCCAAGCTCTAGACAAAAAAACTTCGGTCTATTGCGCCAGCAGAGACAACCTTGCTTTTACCAGAAACTTTGTTACGATTAGGACCGATCGGAGCTACTATGGACATGGAAACCATGCTATGATAGGCAAGGCTGTTGCAAAAGAGACCGAATGCTGCACGTGAGTCCTACCAGCGCTCTTGGGCCGCAGAAGGAGCGATATCCCTGCATCATGGTACTCGTTAGAGCAGGGTGTGAGAGAAGCATGCGAACACCTCTAGGCCATGTATGCTGGTTTGCTGTCACATTCCTTCGACGCAGAAGTATTCTTGCAGCTTGCAAGGGAGACCCTGCTTCAGTCTCGCAGTATGCCTGAGCACGTTTTGGCAAAAATGAAACACTTCTAATATGCCATACACGATCTATGTAAGCTAGTCTCTCTAGTAATGCGGGATGGGCCGATTCTGGAGGCCTGACAGGCATGGAATGTTGCAATGGAATATATGAAATCCATGGTCTCGGGTCACCGAGCAACTTACCCTCGGCGTCTGGGGTGTGGAGGTTGCAGATCGACTGTTCAGGCAAAATTTTCCGCACTGCGTGGTCTAGATTCTTCGTTGCACGGTTGTCTGCATGCACCCAGGTGAGAGGCTGGTTGTCTGGGGAGTGTATTGTGCTCTGCGCCACTTTAAGGTTCTTTGGTGTGTTCCAGAGTTCTTCGTTCAATTGATTGGCGGCATTCACTGCGGGTTGTGGCGGTCTGACTAAATTGCCGCGTCGCAGCATTTTTGTTCAGGCAACACTGATGTTCAGTGAAGGGTTACGTACGTCTTCCATCAGTCGGCTAGAATTGCTGATTCTAAGCCGGTTTGTGCTATTATACGGACCAATATCGGAGCATTCTGTCTAGTCGCGTCTTGTTATCAGTATATCTATGAGTAGTTGGGAGAGCACATGAACCTGACTGATCCCTTGTCAATATATATGCGCTCGTTGGACAAGATATTCCATATCAAGAGCTGTTAAAAGTATTGCGCTGTTTTGTAAGCGATATTATAGATTTCATGTCTAATACTGAATTATTGTAAGCTTAGGATAGGAATTTTGGTCTAGCGCGCCTCTAACAGTGAAGGCCAGTAGAAGCATGGTCAGACTTCTGCTTCGAATCAGATTCGTACCTGAAGCGCCTCACCCAAACAATTCATTTCAAGATAGAGGTTTGGATATGTCTTTTTACTGCAGCTGAATGTATTGTATCCTCTGTCGTATTGCGTGTTTGTCTGCCATCGTGTCCTCGGCATAAAAACAGGCAGCGTCATACACGAGACCGCGGCCAAATTTGATCAAAAACATCAAACCTATTTTCGTGAAAATATTTGTTAAAGTTCCTAGACAGACGACGCGACCATGGTGGTGGGGTTGGCGTTGACGTCATAATACTTGCATGTAGCTAGAGCGTCTATACCCCTCGGCTCGTGGTCTCGTGATCTGTTGGATGAACTGTCCATACTCACCCACTCCATGTAGCTGGACAGCGTATAACACGACCTCAAATAAACTAACAGCAAACCCTGATGCTTTTGCTTTGTATCTGTTAACATTTCGTCTACAGGGATTTCGAATTCGAGTCAGCGCATCCATAAGCATCGCGCCGGTACACCAACCACCTGCATCAGTGGTGACAAGCAAACGCGATGCTACTTGCACGCCAAAAGCACAATTCTATCAATCTTTCAGGCAGACAATTGCAACCCATACGTGTCTGTCTAGTACAGTCTCTATGCTTCGCCACCTCCCTGCGCGTTTACCTTGGTTACGAGAGCATTTTGTGACGAGCGTAGAGGCATACTGATATCAGACTTTAGAGAGACGTGCCTAGCTGGCAAGTACAGAAAGGTGTTACGGGCTGCTTCTTTCAGAAAAAGCATCGTCCACAAGGGAATAATCATGTCCTGCATCGAATATGAATTGATTACCGCAATCCGACCCCGTTCATCTGGATGGTTGTCTTCCTCAGCTTGAATTTGACGATTTCGAACATTGCGACTAACAAAAAACCAGAAGAGCCGCAAGCATCTGTTTGTTCATCTAGTACTAGACGTTATTGCTAGCGTTTCGAAAGATGCTGGAAAGGTGGCAGTTCATGAACAACACTAAATTTTAGTAGCAAAGTCGGACGTGTCTATCGGCCGGTCAAGGGTCTACTAAGAGGTGGGTTGTTCATTAGCAAAAATTTGCACGCCACCCTAGCAAAAATTTGCCCTCCGCTCCAACAACGAACAAAACTCTTGGACTTTGAATAAAGGAGCTATCAATTTTCTTGCGATATATTTTTTGTAAAAAGCCTTTCCTCCATCCAAAGCAGCAACAGCCCGGCTAGCTCAATCGGTAGAGCGTGAGACTCTTAGTTATCACGTCCTAACAGGCACGATTGTTATATCTCAAGGTTGTGGGTTCGACCCCCACGTCGGGCTTTCTTTTTTGTTCTATTTTTGCTCAATTTTACTGTTTTTGCGTGCTTAGAATGGTTGTGGTTGGAGTGGTCATGATGAGCATCGTTGGTGGGCAGAGCCAGTTTTTTCCCAATCCGCGCTAGTCTGCTTACGAACAGAAGCGCACACCAGACGTGACACCTGAAGGATGGTCAGAGTCTGCGAAATGGTCACTCACGAGGAATTTTTGTTTTATCCAGTTCCTGTAACAGAGAATCGCTAACACATGTACAAACGCAGTAGTGCACGAACCACGACTTTTCAAGGACTTGTATAATATTAGGAGAAAAGTCTGTTGGAGCAAATACAGTTCCACCACAAGCGCCTTGCGCGAACAAACTTCTGTCAGGTCACTGTATAAGTGTTTGATAGGAGATATCTATCGCCAATGACTTCTTAATATAATATAGTATAGAGAGTAGAGAATATGGGGCCGAAAAGACTGGTTGAGTATGCGGAGCAAACACAATAAAGAAAAAAAAATTATTGGTGATATCCGCTGTACCACCTCAAGAAAAATTGAAACGCAAAGTTAGGTCTACGCATCCAAAGCCTGAGCCTGACACTGCGATAAAGTTAGCACATTGCAACTATCTAGAAGTTGTAAAAGTCTGTGACTTACCATCTGCCAGTAGATACCTCTCTTCTTCAACAATGCCTGGTGATCTCCCTTTTCTAGCACTCTGCCGCTACCCAGCACAAAGATAATATCCGCCTTCTGGATAGTAGCCAGTCGATGTGCAACAGCAATGATAGTGCGTCTGCCTTCCCCAGCGGCCCGTTCAATCGCTTCTTGCACCAATCTCTCGGACTCGGAGTCCAGAGAGGATGTCGCCTCGTCCAGCAGAAGAAGCTTTGGCTGACGAAGCAAGGCGCGCGCGAGTGACAGACGCTGCTTCTGCCCTCCAGACAGCGACATACCTTTTGGTCCGAGACGTTGCCGATAGCCATCAGGAAGCGAGACGATGAACTCGTGAATCTGTGCGTCGCGGCATGCTTGTTCGATTTCTTCATCGGTCGCCATGTCAACGGACAGTGCAACGTTCTCTCGAATTGTACCTTCGTAGAGTGTGGGTTCCTGGCTGACGAGACTGATCTGCTTGCGGTACTCTGAGGGGTCGAGAGTCGTGATATCTTGCCCGTTGCACAAGATGCGGCCTGAAGAAGAGTCGTAGAAGCGCTCGAGCAATGATATCGTGGTTGATTTTCCGCAACCGCTAGCACCAACAAGTGCAGCAAACTGGCCTGGCTGGATCTGGATGTTGAGGTTTGAGAGGACGGGTGACTCCCTAGACGGGTAGGTGAAGTATACATTCTGGAATTCTACGCCAACACCTTCTTCTGACGTGTTCAGAGATGGATAGGAAGTGGTCTTGTTGGTCTTCGTTGGACGCATACTCAGAATGCGGTTGGCGGCACCACTTGCCTGCGCCATGTTTGGAGCAAAAGAAAAGAACATACCAGCTGCAGACGCTCCCTGTATAATGGCTTGGTAGACAACAAAGAAGTCCACATTATTGTACTCACGAGATGCCAGGAGCGTGCCGCCATACCAAAAAGTGAGCGCCATACAAGCAAGTTCGATACTGTCACTTCCTGCAAATACGAGTGTGCCGTATTTTGCGCGCGAGAAAGCCGTTCCGACGTGGCTGCTCAGCAAGGTCTCATACCGATCGCCGATCATGTCCTCCATTAGGAGACTGAGTACTGTACGGAAGGCACCAACAGCTTCAGCAGCAAATTGACTACTGTCTTCGAAGACCTTGGCGTTACTTGTCTCGAATTCGCGTTCAAGACGCATGCGGAGGTATCCCGCGGCTAGTATGAGGGGAAAAGCCGCGAACAGGCCCACGAGAGAAAGCTTCCAGCCATAGACGAAGGCAATGATGATACATCCAATGAGATTGGCAACAGCAATCAGCGCTATGCCCATTTCCGTTGCCATCAGTTGCTGTAGTTGTGTGGTGTCTGCACTCACCCTGGAGGTAAGAGATCCCGGGCTATGACCTGGTTCGTCAAAGAAAGGAATACGTTTTCGAATGAGGTTGTACAGATACTCTTGCCTGTACTGAAGCGCAACATGTAGAGATATGAGATGACAAGCGAATCCCATAACGAGATATGATAGAAATGTTGATCCGGCCAGTACTCCGAACATACCTGCCCAGAAGTAACCCTGGCTGACAAGTTGATCTCTCGGGAGGGTGAAGACGTTAACGACACGTGCAAATATCCACGCTTGTAGTGGCCAGACAGTACCGCTGGCGAGAATACCAAGAATGGCGACACTGAACAAACCCCAGCGATGGCGTTGCTCGAAAAGTAGGCGTCCAAAACTGTTCAGCAGGCCCCGTTGTTTGTACTCTGATTCATTGTCTTTCATAGTGTTCCCGGTCTTTGCCCCCTCTTCCACGACCTTGCTGTCAGCAGTCTTAATTTTTTCCAGTGCAGCATCGTCATTTTCAGCTTCCATGGCAATGTTTTGTGCATGAACGAGGCCGGAGTAGACACCTGCTTCCACCTTCACCAAGTCATCGTGGGTACCTTGCTCTACTAGTTGCCCTTTGCGCAAGACAATGATCTTATCTGCCCGCTTGATCGTAGAGAGACGATGAGCAATGACGATGGTCGTTCTGTTTTTCGACACTCGATCGAGGGCCTTTTGTACAATAAGCTCTGTTCGCACGTCAATTGCGCTAGTCGCTTCATCCAAGATCAAGATAGGCGGCTGCTTGATGATGCTTCTTGCGATTCCAATACGTTGACGTTGGCCGCCTGACAATTTGATGCCGCTCTCGCCTACTAGAGTCTCAAAGCCTTCTGGTAGCCTGGATATGAACTCCTCAGCGTACGCTTCACGGCATGCTTCTTCCACCATCTTCATCTTCTCTTCTTTCGGCAGGTCCTCATATCTTGTCCCGCTGAGACCAAACGCTACGTTGTTGTAGAGTGTGTCGTTGAAGAGAAATGGCTCTTGTTGGACGATGCCAATTTGAGAGCGCCACCACTTGAGGTCGACTTGTCTGAGGTCCGTCCCCCCAATATTAATCGTGCCGGTACATGTATTGGGGCCAAGATCAGGCTTTTCCTCCTTACTTTTGTCATCATCTGCCGGTTTTGCTCGTTTTTCTTGGCTTTTACCGCCATTGTCAGTACGTGTTTTGAACCATCCAGATTTTTTTGGTGTCTCGTCCCGCCCCGTTTCGGTGTGTTGTGCGGAGGATTCGGAGTCATCACGGGAATCGTCCACTGTGGGTGAGGCTGTTGTACCAAGAAGATCGTACCACCTCTGAACCAAACCGACGATAGTAGACTTGCCTAAGATGGGGTAGGATGTCAATACAGATATCAGAACAACTCAGCACATTTGGAAACTCACCACTACCCGAGGGACCGACGATGGCTGTGACTTTGCCAGCTTCAAATTCGAGATCGAGCCCCTGAAGGATTTCCACATTCGGTCTACTTGGATATGAAAATGCGACGTTGTGGAATGTGATGTTGGTATTAGCTGTAATCTCTGGCTCTTTAAGTCCGGAAATATCTGCAACTGGCGCGTCAATAGTTTTGAACAACTCGGCAGCGGCTGCTGCTGCCTTGGCGATGGCAATGATGGGGTGAACAACTCGGCCAAAATTCATGATGGCCATCATGACCGCGAACAGGACGACAACGATGGAGCCGATATTAGTGTTCTTCCCCTCAGAATACTGTCTGATGCCAAACCAAAAGGCGATACCCATCGTTCCATACTGACCCACCATCATTGGCGCGAAAAAGAGTCCTGCCAGAGGGGCAGCCTTTTTGAAATTATTTGTGCCTTTGACCAGCAATTCCTCATGCTGCCGTGCCAACTTCTCTTCAGCGCCAAAAGCGACAACGATGCGAATGGAAGAGAACATCTCAAAAGCCGTAGCAGACGCATCCTCGCTGTACTTTTCCGTGATCTTGTGTATTCGTATGTATGGAGGGACTATAACTCCCATGAGGATAAGGATGAACGGTAATGAAGCTGAAGCGACCAAGGTGAGCAATGGGTTCTTGATGAATGCGACAACGTATGACCCGATTACGAATGCGAATGATTGGAACATCATAGCAAACTGCTGCGATATCGCGATTTGAACCGTATTTGAAGAGGTAGTGATTCGCGTGGAAACTTTGCCGGGGCTGATCGTGTCTATCACGCTGACAGGCTGTCGAAATAGAGCTCGTAAGTATGCCAGGCGCAACGCAGCCGAGATGCGAAGGCCACTAATCCGGATGGTGAGCTGTACCTTCGTTATTATCTCCTTTAACGATAGAGTGGGCCTCCTCATACCATAGATATATAAGAAAGCACAAACTTTGCAATGAATAGGTACACCAGGTACAACGTCAAGTTGTTGAGTTCATGCTGAAACTCGGAAGCTGTGATACTTGTCCCCGGTGTGAAGTAATCGGTAAATTTCCCAACGAGTTGGCCTGAAGGTAATCAGTAAATTAGAAAGTCATGATACTTTGTTTATCGGATAAAAGCTCACCAAAGACTACAGTCATCAAAGGGAAAGCAACACCTGAGCCAATTGCCGTCACAATGCATAGTAATATGAGAAAATAGTCCAAACGAGTTCCATAAGTAAAGACACGCTGGGTATTCCATTCTTAGCTAAAGCCGCAAGCCAATAGAGATTACTTACAAAGTAGTTTTTCAGACCATCCTTAGATGCCTGCTTCGATCTCGCAGAAGAGGCTACTTTTTTCTCAATGATTTTGACATTATCATCTTTCTCAGTCTTCTCGAACGCTGGGGTTTGAGACATCACTGCGGCGTCCCCCTGGGAGTTTGCGGTAAACGGGAGCGGCGGCTGATCAGCAGTCGTAGTACCCATAATATTGAAGTGCGAAACAGCGGCACAGTGTTAGATTCTGGCCTCACACAGAAGGGTTGTTGTATTAACTGATAGAATGAGTGGCGTTGAACAGGGGACAAAAGTAGATGCCTGGAAAGTCGGACGTTCACCCCCTCTCGTATAGCGCGTATTTCGTTTACGCCACAGCCAAGTCGAGATCGGCTTGACACATCGCATATGCAACAACGCAGACGGAAAACTGTGGGTAGTGGCCAGCCCATGGAACTAGCTTAGCATAAAAACTCCCATCACGGTAGATAGTAGGTGCGCACTACACGCCTCAATGGAGCTCAGCGGTTGGAGCGGAGTACGCGCTAACCCGCCAACTTGTCGCTTAGCCAGAGTTGTGCCTAATCGAGCGATTACCTGCGAGCCAAGCAGGGTCATTGCGTTTCTCCGTCGACGCGTGGCTGTCCTAACTTAGGCATCAATTACAGACGTTTCATGGTGTCGGCTAAACAAGAAGCGAGATGAAAGATGGGACACAGTTACCAGAGGCATGTGACTTATGCTATGATGAACTCTAAGACTGAAGCAAGTCTCTCTACATATAACGAGGTGACGGCGGTCAACAATCCGACCAAGCCAGGTGACAACCCTTGGCATCCTCCTCACCACTCTTCAGTTAGCCTATCGCAGCACGGTATCATTCATTCTACGTGTTCCCATGGTAGTTTAGACCTCCTGTATCTCCTTCCACTAGAGTTCGTACGGTTCCATAACAAACACCTCTACGGGCAGCATTGGCTCCCTCTGTGTCTAGCTCCGCGGCCAAACACCATGCGTCGTTTCCAAATCCAGTTATTTTGGAGCAAGAGATGGTTAGAGTAATATAACCGTTGCTGCTCCACTCCACTTCGCATGTGGCTATGCTCATAGCCAAGACGGTATACAGTACTAGGATAAAAGTCTATTCGGGCAATACAGGAGCATTAAGTGTGTAGCAACAGAGGAGTTTCCTCCGCGGCACATGTTGAATGAGAAATATTTTCGTTTTTCCAGTTTCGAGAGGGTTGACACAAAACATTCTGTATTCGAACATTCATATTAAGAACACATCGCTATTGGAGATACATCACGTCGTACCTTCTCGTCTATGGTCCTGAATCGTTATTCCGTCACCTCTGTTACCAATTCCGTCTCCCTTCTCCTCAGTGCCTTCTCCATCCCTTCTCTCCATGCCTCTCAACGCCCCAATATCAAACCTCCGCCTTGCAACCTCCTTTCTTTTCTCCAGCCTTACTAAACTCTCCACAAGCCTCTCCATTAACCACTCACTCTCACTGCTCCCCGAAACCAAGGGACTGCGATCGCCAAGCCAATCCCAGTTCACCAATCCCTCTTCGTTCTCATCATCCGTAGAGTTGCAAGGGATGCCTAGATAGCGATCTAGACGCTCTGGATGCGTTGCACGGATTAAGCGTGTGAACTCGACCCATTCCTCGTAGCTGTAGCGTTTGCGCGGGTTCCTTAGGTCGAAAGAGACTTTTTGAATACAGTGAGCTAGCTGGTGTGATATAGAAGCTTCGGTCAGAGTTTGAGGTTTTGATATTTCCGGGATTGTTTCGGGATCAGTGGTGGGTATATCGCCCTCTTGTTGGCTCTCTGGGTCTTCGACACCCTCAGTGTCGTGATGAAGACTGGACGAATCTGAGCCACTGCTATCCGGCCTTGGATCTGCAACCTCAAATCCTTTCTTTAAACGTTTTTTGCGTTCGCGGTTTTCTTTCCAGCGTTGCAGCCAACCAAGAAGCCAGGGGTGTTTGTCGAGAAATGAGCGCCATATACCTGCTTTAGGCAATACTGTAAAGTCGGCAAGCTTATCACTCCATTTCTTGAAATTTGCTACAACTGTGTCTCCCAGGTTAGAGACTAGAATTGTCATAGTTGGGACAGCAATCAGACTCCAAATGACAAAGAAGCAGCGTCCAGCATTGGTCTTTGGGGTGAGATCTCCGTACCCAATTGTGAGTAAGGAGACGTAGCAGAAATAGAGAGCATGGAAGTAAGTCATTCCTTCCGTATCTCTTTCAGTTATCGAGAACACAAGAGCACCAACGCACCAGAGTATCAAGAATGTGGTAGTGGACCAGAAAAGGGCCACCCACTGCTTGAACCTCTTGGTTTCGGCTTGGATCTTGCGCATAACTTCGAACCGATCTTTTTCTTCTTTCAAAACCAGTCTTTTCGTGCTCGAAGTGATGCCAAAGGCGTGGGTAACGCGTGGGAAACCTGAAGCACGGTGGACACCTTCATGCATAGGTGTACGGAAAGGCCGCGGTTCAGCCGGTGCGGATATTTTGGGAACCCCAAGGTTGCGCCTCCTAAGGAGGCGGTGAGCTTCATGTTCACGATGGCGGAGATCCAAGGAATTGGTCGCTGTGCGTTCGACAACGCTTTCGCGTAAACGATCGACATGTTTTTGAACTATCTTTTTCCCACCCAGCTCGCGGATTGAGGTATATAGTGAAGAAACAATAAGGGCTAAGGTGACTATTCCCATAACTGAGTAGGGAAAGACAATTCCCCTGGTGACGTTAGTTGATGGCACCATATCGCCGAACCCGACTGTAAGGATGGTGACATCGCAAAAGTAGAGAGCATCCGCGAAACCCCAACTATCGTTGCCGGCATTCTGTTCAAGCGTAGAGAATACTGCAGACCCACCTGCTAGCCAGACAAAGAATGCCATGGTCTGCAGGATAAGTGTCCTCTGGCTGTCACTTAGCGCAAAGTTTTGTGGATAGTGACCGAGGAAGTATCCCAGCATATTGATCATGAGAATCATGGAACATATGGTGTAGAATGCAGCTGCTGCAATGGCGTACCAGAATCCCTGGGTATAGGTTTGTTCTGGGCGGACAGGTGGTGCATATATGTTCATGCATATGGTGATCGCGATGAGAAAACCAGAAGACAGATACCAGAGTATTACAGTGGCTGGTAGGGCAATGATATATCGAATGCGCTGCGTAAAGTTCAGAAGGAGGAAAAAGTTTCCAAGAAACCCACAGATCAAGGAAGCGACATTGATCCAATAACACCTAGATCTCGTCAGCGAAGATTGGTAGAGGGTTTTGAAAGATGTATTCAGCTTTGATCAACAACGTCGCTTACCATCGCGGATCATCAAACGGCACCCCGTCAAAATCGCTCAGGACTTGACCATTAACGATATTTTGCTGTCTCCAGGGCGTTACCAAGGCAGCGATAGAGCTCACATTGGCTAATGGCCCAAGAGTAGCTGCTAGAAGTGGAATGGCAGTGCTCGCAAACCACCAGTCGGCTTCATCCTTCTCCCATTTCTTCAATATATTCCACCATCTTCTCTTTCTGCTTTGGCCGGTGATCGGGGTGCTTGATGGTTCAGGCTCAATTTGATCCCTCTCCTGCCCTTGTTGTGAGCCGGCTGGCTGTCCTGACTCCTCATATTCATGCTGCATCCTTATGAGGCGGGGGCTCGTTCATCACTGAATGTAACCAGTATCGTCGAAGAATACAGTGCAACGGTTAGTCTGGGAGAATACACTGGATAGGATGTCGAGAGAACAAAATGTCAGACGTCAACTTGGGCAGATCGCGAAAACCTGCAATGCTCCAGATGGAAGTCACACGACGATGAGATGCTTCGAATCCACGTGCAAGCGCGAGCCCAGTATGTTATGAGTGGCAAGGAACCTTGTTCCAGGTGACCAGAAGTAGCGATACTAGTTCTTCGAGCGATAAGCCAGGAGTCGCAAAGACGCCAGACGAACAAGCTGAAAGAAAAAGGGGCGAGAGCCAGAAGATCACGAGGCTTGACTAGACAAACAAAGCTGCGCACGCGTTCAGACGAGCGATATAGTTCGTGAAAGGACCGGACTTTTTCGGCTATCGGCTGGCGGTGGACACGAGTCGCGAGGCAAGGGTGGGTGGTGTAAGGTCAATCAGCCACCGATGCACGCCAAGATTTCGTATCGACCCAGAGCTGAGCATACATGCATGATTTCCATGCGTTGAAAGTGTACATGGAGAGACACGAAAAACCTTAGCAGCATGTTATACATATTTGTGTAAGATTTTTTACATAAGGACAACCTTTAAGCATCCTCTCGTCTACTAACGTTTGTTCGCATGTTAGAACTATTACGGCTGAGAGCAGCATGTTGAGTACATTCGCTCCCACTGTCTTGGTTGCATGAGGCAATACAGTTTGGTTTGGTCTAAGAAGCTTTGCCAATATTCGTCTAATCAGTGCCAAGATTAAGAACTCCTATGTCAAGTTAGTCAACCAAGGTGTCAGTGTCACGTAAGCTGCACATAGTCCTAAGTGACCCACCCAGTAGACATTTAGCGAAAGCTGCACCCCGCCTCGATTTGGTTGATGGGTAGTCAGACTATGTTACATATACAGAAGTTGGTATCTATTTGTTTTCTACTGCGACTTGAGCTTCTCTGTGAGCTCAGGTACTTTTTCGAAGAGGTCACCAACAAGGCCAACGTCGGCGACTTGGAAAATTGGTGCATCGGGGTCTTTGTTGATGGCGGCAATGACCTTGCTGTCCTTCATGCCGGCCAAATGTTGGATGGCGCCAGAGATGCCGGCACATAGGTAGAGCTGTGGTGCCACGTTCTTTCCAGTCTGTCCAACTTGCAGACTGTTGTCGGCGAAACCACTATCGACTGCTGCTCTTGAAGCACCGATAGCAGCACCGAGCGCGTCTGCTAGAGGTGGCATAAGCCTGTCAAACTCTTCTTTGGACTTAAGACCACGTCCTCCCGACACAACTTTTTCTGCTGAGCCAAGGTCAGGACGGTCAGACTTTTGGAGGTCTTCAGATATCCATTCAGTTGGGCACTCCGCCTTGGGGTCAACGCCCTCTTCTACGGTCGCGTTTCCACCTTCTGTCTCAGGTGCAGGGAATGCAGTGCCTCGAACGGTGATGATCTTGGTGCTGTCGGACGATTGGACGGTCATGATGGCGTTACCAGCGTAGATTGGTCGGACAAACGCTGCAGATGAATTCAGTACTTTTGCTCAGCGGTGATGTAGCCTCCAACTCACTGTCTTCACTCTCAATTCCAGTAATGTCAGATATTTGCTGCGAGTCTAGGAGCGCTGAGACGCGGGGCATAATGTTCTTGCCAAACGCTGAGTGACCAGCAACGACATGTGTGTATCCGCCCTTCTTGATGTTCTCTACCAGGAGGGGCGCATAGTTCTCTGGAAGACTCTGGCATGTTGTCAGCTCATGGAACGGGACGTCTGCTTATACCACCGACCTTGTCATATGCGCCATTCTCAACGTAGATGACCTTTTCAACACCCTTGGACTTGGCGGCCTCTTCTGCAGCAGACTTGACCCCACTTCCCGCAATGAAGGCCGTTATTGAGCCTCCGAGCTTTGTTCCTGCTGTGATGGCGGCCAATGACTGGGACACAATTTTGCCCTCTTTCTGCTCGAGGACAGCAAGGGTAGAGGCAAGGCGGGCGAACGCGGAGTACTGGGGAACGGCCGTGGGTTGCGACTGTCTAAACCGAGTTCGGGCAGTGCGGAGGGCGCAATGGCGGGCGACAGAGAACATGGTGGGCGAAATTGGCGCGACACCGGGGGAAGGAAAAGGCAGCCAGGAAAGATAATACCAGATGAAAGACCAAGTTCAAGACTTGCAAAGGTGACCCCAATGGCGTGGAGCACTGGAACCTCGGTTTGACCAGACTGGATATCCGGCGCTAGCCCTTGCATGCGGAGTGCCCAGGAGCGCCGACTTAATCACGTGACTTGTTGCTCCTTAGTGGACTTTTGCTTAGGCGTTCGAGAGCATCGCGAACTTCAGACGCGACTTCAATCCACCCCATCACACCCCCCTCATCCCCGCCCCCATTCGCCCACCACACGGCTGCAATACTCTCGTTCATCCTGATCGCGATCGCGCAGTCGCTTCACGCCCTTGCGCCCCGCGATTTCTTCTTGCAGCACCGCCATCTACTTCACTGCGCTTCATCGCATCGTGAGTGTTGCTTAGCACTCTCCTAGCTATGGCCGACGACGCGACAACAAGCGCATCTGCGCAGGACCCCACTCTCTCTGGAGAAGGCGCTGCAGATACCAATGCGCTTGATCAAGGTAGGTCGCAGCTTTCTGTTCTTGTGCCATTACACCCATCCCCAGCCACGTCGACTTGATGGCCCTGGACATGTTTTCAACCTATCATGGTCTCCATTGTTTCTCCGTCTCGCATAGAGTGCCGTGCGTAATGGAAGGGTTCAGCATGCTAAACTTTGACCTAGACACCAACATGCTCGAAGACACTGCCGTCAAGGAGTCTTCGAATGAGCCCACGACTGCAACACCTGCCGCTGCATCCGACAATCCTCTAGACGCACCGGAAGGACCACGACCAGAAGCTGAAGATGCGGATGGTCAGGAAGATGAGGAAATGGGTGGTGTTGACGACGCAAAGAAGGAGAGCGGCGAGGGTGCTGAAGTCGTGGACCCAGAAGCACAAGCAAAGGCCGACTTGCAATCAGCAGCTCGCTCTCACTTTGTTACTCAGACCTATGCGACAATCATCCCAAGCTATGCGACTTGGTTCGACATGCGCTATATCGACTACCGTGAGCGCAAAGCCCTACCAGAGTTCTTCAACAACCGCAATCGCAGTAAGACCCCGGCCGTCTACCGTGACTACCGTGATTTTATGATCAACACATACCGCCTCAACCCATCCGAGTACCTCACAGTCACCGCATGCCGAAGGAATCTCGCTGGAGACGTGTGCGCCATCATGCGTGTACACGCTTTCCTCGAGCAATGGGGATTGATTAACTACCAAGTACATTTCACACCACGATGCGCTCATCACAGAGCTGACAGCATTTAGGTTGACCCGCAGGAACGCCCATCGAACATCGGTCCGCCATTCACTGGCCACTTCCGTGTCACAGTCGATACACCCCGTGGACTACAGCCTTTCCAACCAGGGCCAGGCTCAAAAGTTACAGAGGGCAAGCAACTTGCAGCGACTGACCGTGCCGCAAGTCAACAACCGATTGCAAAGAGCGAGACCAAGTCTCTCACGGGACGAAACATTTACGAGCCCAATGGCAAGGAGGCTTCCGCCGAACCCAAAGCAGCCAATGGAGAAGCGGCTGCGAACGGCGGATCGGTCGATGTCAAGGATCTCGAGGCTGCCGCGAAAGAGCCGACCAAGGTCATCAACTGTTTTAGCTGCGGTGTCGAATGCACACGCGTACATTTCCACGAGACGAAGCCTTCTGAGCAGCCAGGACAATTAAAGGCCGCTGGAGGCCTGAAGCGGGATCTGTGCCCTAGGTGTTTTGTAGAGGGTAACTTTCCCTCTGGTACGTCATCGGCAGACTTCATCAAGATCTCCAACCCAGAAGATTTGGCGGCTACCGAGGCCGAGGAAAAGTGGACAGAAGAGGAAACCCTTCTGCTACTTGAAGGTTTGGAGGAATTTGACGACGACTGGAATCGTGTCGCAGACCATGTCCAAACTAAGACTCGGGAACAGTGTGTGATGAAGTTCCTCCAGCTGGAAATCGAGGATAAGTACGTCGAGGCAGACCCACCGGAGTCACAGTCTGCGGCCCCTTCGACTAAATTCCTACGCGACCTGGAGTACCTTAGCGAAGGTCGCGTCCCCATTCACCATGCGGATAACCCAATTCTGAGTGTAGTGAGCTTCCTAGCTGGTCTTGCGCCTGCAAACGTCACCGAAGCTGCTGTAGCTTCAGGGCGCAGCGTCAATGAAATGAAGCGCATTTTGCAGGAAAAGATCAACAAAGCCCCCACAGCTCCCTCAGAAAAGGGCAAGGAAAAGGAGGGCGAACAGTCTACACCTGCAGCCACTGCTTCAGATATGAAGCCAGAAGGTGGAGACGCCATGGACATTGACGCCTCAGCGGAATCCACTGTGGCAGCCACAAAAGAAGCAGAGTCCTCTTCCGGTGCCAATCCTCTGGCAACCCTTCCATTCGCTCTTTCTGCAGCGCGTTCCTCTGCGCTCGCCTCTCATGAGGAGCGGCACATTACCCGCCTCGTCTCGGGGGCAGTCAATCTTCAACTCCAAAAGCTACAGCTCAAACTCGCCCACTTCAACGATTTCGAGAAGCTCCTCTCCGCTGAGCGCCGCGACCTGCAGCGCCGCCGCCAACAACTCTTCATGGACCGCTTGAACTTCCAACGCCGAGTTCGCGCGCTGGAAGACGCAACCAAGAAGATTAGCAGCTCAATTGGCGGCCAGGGACTGCCTGGTAGCATGAGCAATGAGGATGCTGTGCAAGCGCTTACCGATGCCATCAGGATGTTTGGCGTCGGTAAAGGCGAAGACAGCATGGGCGTGAAGCGCGACAGCGTCGATGCTGATGTCGCACAACCCATTGCCGAGGGTGCAGAGGGCTACAGCAAGATAGAGATTTAGAGAACGAGAGAGAGAAGTAAAGAACGACAGAAAGACAAAAAACAAGGATTCTTGTTCCTCATGAATACGTGCGTACCACATTTGGGGGATTAAGTGAGTTATGTTTCGGGGGGAAAGGACAATGGAATGAACGGGGGGGAATACATTATTTGCACTGGCACACAGATATTGGATTGAGAAATGCGCGTTGAGCAATCAAGGCCTTTTTCTCTATCTCTCTCCTTTCTTGCAGACGTGTGTGTAGCCCCTCCTCCGAACGAAGGTGTTTTCCGGCGTTTTTTTTTCTTAATTTGTTTCCCTTTTCCACGTCCTATCTTTCCTTGCTTTTTCTTTTTTTGGGAATCTTCCTCAGACGTGTATCCGTCTGCGTGAGTGTAGACTGAGGGCTGTTTTATTGGGCAGTATCTTTCACCCCTTCTCGGACTTCTCGAGCCCCCTCTTTTCTTTTCTTTTCTACCCAAGAGGGGAGAGAAAAGAAGAGAAGGGGAGAGTTTGTCGTTTGGGTTCGCCATGTCGGTCATATAGTTGTGTAGTTGTAGTAGTAGTAGAGGTAGTAACTATTCACGTGTCTTATTTTTCTCTTACCCTCTTTTCTCTTAGGAAATGTCATGATTAGACTGGTTACATAAAAGGAGCAAAGTTACCTAGATCTTGTCTGTCTTACTCTGCATGAATCGAGTTCAGCAGAGGACAAAGACACTACTCAGCGTTGCAAGGCTTCACACAACTAGGAGAGGGAAAGGTCAAACTCAGACTGTATAGAGAGATGATGTTTCTTTTCCACTCGCTCACTATAAACCAAGATGGTGTTACATTTTGGCAATACAGTACAGTTATGTAATATAGTACACTTGGTAAATCATGCTTCTTTCATACCGGCAATCCCTTTTGTCTACTTTCTGGAGAGCTTCTCTGTGCCCTGCTCATTGGCATCGTGGCTGGCCTTGGGCACTAGATCCTTGCTCTCGCTAACTGGCTCCTGGCTTTTCGCTTGCGCACCCGCCTTCTTTGCACCCTTGGTATCGCTCTTGTCTTTCTCGCTCTCCACGCTGCTCATATCACCCCTAGCATCGTAGATGGGGTTGTGTTTCCTTTCCGGCTTGTATTCTTCAGGTACAAGGCCAGCATCTGGGCTGTTTGGCTTCGCGTTGTGTTGACTAGAGGGCTTGTCCTGAGCTGAAGTAGAGTCATCGCTTGTTGTAAGCTTGGGCGTAGAGTCGGCCTGAAGAGCAAGAGCATTTGAAGACTGAGACTGTGTTTCGGTTGATGCTGGAGCTGCGGCCATGTCATCCTCGTCATCATCAGCGTCGGCGTCAAGTTCTGAGCCGTAGATCTCGGGATATTCACGGAAGCAGTTCTGCATATCCCTATTGTATTGTTAGTGATCTGTCCGACTTGAATTAAACTCCTTCGATAGGTCGACCAAGTGATGGAACGTACTTGAATTTGTCGATGCAATCCATGCCCTTGGGCTCCTCTTTCGAGTAAACGAAGCAGCTGAACGCGGCCTTGAACTGCTCACCACAAGGGCCATGAGCCATACCTCCCAAGCATGGACAGTCCCAATTGATCTCCCCAGTCTCTGGGTTGAAAGCGCCTTGTTGATCCGCCTCTTCCTCCAATCCTTCTAGATCACCCTCCTCTCCATTCTGTTGTGCGCTTTCTGTTTCCTTCTGCTTCTGGAGTTCTAGTTGTGCTTGTACCGCCTGCCTTCGCTTTCGTTCTTCTGAAATGGACTCGATAGTTGGGAGATGCTCGGATTCAACCTCGGTTTCTGGAAGTGTTTGGACAAGCTCTAGGATCCTCGTCAGTTCGCTGTGCCGACTATTTTGTTTCCCCAATTGGAGACATACGCCTTGGCTCCTCCGCGAAAACATCCGTCGTATTGTAGTAATATATTATGGCACCTGCAATGCCGACTCGTGCGACCAAGCTCTTGAAACTTCTCGACTTCTGTGACGGTGGAGCCGTGCTGATGTACCGCCTAGTGGGTGCGATGGACCGCAGTGACGCAGTCTGCAGCGCTGGACGCGCAATTAATCGTGGAGCCGCCCGAAACATGATAGAGAACGATATGAAACAAAGAAGAGATGGTGAATGAAAGTCGTAGCGGACGTTGACGGCGGGACAAGAAACTGTCGTCACTATGGGAAAAGTTACGGGACCTGCATTTCTAAGCGGAAAGAACAGGGATCTGCATCGCGGGCGATCGATAATCACGTGATCTGTTACCCGATCCACTCCAATAGATATCGAGCTGTCATACATGGATTACAATGTTATGCTCGCAGATTACACAAATAAGAGATATTAGAATGGGTATATTGAACGTCGACCTCGTATGTACAAAGCAGACTCGGGAAACATCTCTTTCGAGACTGAATCCTAGTCCAAAGCTCCTAGCTTGTTGCATCTTGCCAACCAAGTTAAAAGCACACGATATTTAACCTAAGCTAAGTTCGACCACCAGAGCTTAGGTGATGAAGCTGCCCGACCAAATTTGACGTTGTAATGCTTTGATGGGATGAAGTGGAATTCTAGACGACAATCGTAGGACTGCATTTACTGCGGCGGGTTTCGCTTGAAGAAGTACCTGTTCCAAGTATGAGCATATGAATCACCTAGAATATTGAGAAAAGAATTCAGACATACTGGCTGATGTAGTAGTCGCCAACGCCGAACAACCCGAGCGCAGCAGCCCAGGTGGCAACGACTTTGCCGGTCAACTCGCCGCGTGCATACTGCCTATATGCGCCAAATCCGACGATACCGCCAACGATAGCGAGACCGAGAGCATTGCCAATCACAACAGGGTTGTCGGCATTCTTTTTCGCCTTCTCCTTAGCAGAGTCCTTCTTTGCAGCTGCCTTTTCTTTCAGCCTCTTGGCTTCTTCCTTGACCTCCTCTTCGCGTTGTATGCGCTCAGCTTGCGTGTCGGTTTTGATGGATTGCGACTCGTAGTCGGAAGGCACCGAAGAGATATGAGGGCTGTCTACATCGACGAGCGAGTGAACGCTGTCATCCGGGGTGTGTTCAACTTGTGGTGGTGCGGGAGCACGACTGTTTTCTTGGTAAGTACTACGTCTTGTGCTGTCCGATGTCCTAATGTAGGATTGCGTGTCGTCTGCAAACAGCGAATCGCTCTGTTGCAGGCAGCCACATCTCTACAACAAATACTGCTGGCGAGCCAATTCTCTAAAATTGAGGAGAAAAAAAAGTTGACTTACGCCTGTCTCACAATTAGCGATGATACATATCAGATCTGGTGTTCAAAATCGTACCTCTTCAGGGCTCTGCTTGGGGCCCTTGGCAGCCATCTCTGCGTAAGACATGATGAAGAGATGAAGATGAGGACTGTGTTGGTGTGTGTATGTGGAGATGGAAGGATTGTGAAATCAAAGTGTGAGTAGACGCAGATCTGTTGATGGGTATCGGAGAGCTGTGGAAGACGACAGGTGATGGTGTGGCACCGGAAACCGGCTGCCTCACATGTTTGTTCGCTTAGTGGGCAATACCGTGACGTCATTGTGAGCGTGTTAGCGCGTTGTCACTAAACTGCCAAGCATAGGAACAGCACATGCATGTGGAGCATGTGCCCTGTTAGAGATTCTAGACCACACCTGTCGGCCCTTGAGTTCATTCGGAGTAAACTGGTACAAAGCACGCCATATGCTGCTTTTCCATGAATCTATAACTATGCCGCACCTTACGCTAAGATAACCAAGCAAGAACAAAGCCCTCAAGGGTATAACAACAACTTTCCATCATCACCATTGATGCGCCCCTGACAATCGTTGGTATGAAAGCCATCCAAAGCCAAGTACAGAGTCGTATGGTACAAGATAGAAGGGAAAAAGCGTTCGACACCATATTATAACATCCAGTATCGACATGCAAAGATTGAATATGAATGTAACAGCGAAAAGCAAGTCAATGGAGGGTGAGCGTACTCTTCAAAACTGGATATACCTCCAATGAACGCGTACAATCCGAGCAGCAGGAGACAATCTGCGTCTACTCGTCGCCAAACACAACCTTGTAGTTCTCAAGGAGCGCTTGCACGGCAACGCGCTGCTGCTGAACATCTGTGAGCTCGCGCTGAATGTCCATAGGTCGCATGATGGTTGGGGCGAAAACAACGGCAACGTTCAAGGGGGTCATCTAGGAAAAGGGGGTTAGTAAAAGAGTGCATATTGAACAATACCCAGACGAATACATACCAAATTTTCACTAGCATGCTGAATGACGCGCGATAAATGGAAAACAAGGAACTGGAGTGTGTCGCGGTGAGCCTTGGGTATTTCGTTCACAGCCGCAATAAGAGCTTTAGCTTGTGCACTAGGATCTTCTAGTTCTACGAGAGAGTTAGTCCTGGTAGTCATATATAAACAAATCAGAAATGCGACTTACGGCCAGCTTCCAAGAATTGGTCATAGACGTCAAAGGTAATCAATGGCACAGGGAGTCTTCGGAAGTAGTTCTTGAGCGCAGACGTGATTGAGTGGATGTCCAAGTCGGGGTCGGAAATGTCATGTTCCGCATCGGTTTCAAAGCCTTTGCGGACCTGGTTCACTTGGGAGGTACCCCCGCTCTTACGATAGATGCCTTCGACGTCCATGCCGCGCAGTTCGACCTCTTCGACACATCGACTGACGATGCGGGGTATCATCTGCTTCTCGAATTCACATCGCGCCGTTAGGTCGGAGCCGAAGAGCACAGTGCTGGCGTCAGCAGGAAGATTGAGGCTACTTTCGTTATGCTGCATTGGCCTATACTGTTGTTGGCCTGGTTTGCCAGCTGCAGGCTTGCCACCAAACCAACCGCGTTGGGCGTTCTGGTCCTGCTGGCCACTCTTAATGGAGCTGGACATGGAGACAAGGTCCGGCTGCTGGTGTACTGAGCCATAAGGAGTTCCGATGACTTTGATTTGGTAGTCCTCCTGTTTCTGCTCTGAACCGAATGCGCCCTTGAAGCCTTTTGTGACGTTCTTCGTGATGGCTTGGCCACCCTTTTTCCAGGTGGAGAACTTGGTGGGCTTGCCGGTCTTCCTGATATTGACGACTTGTGGCTGCGCAACGGTTGCCTCGGCATCGGGGTCGTGAAGATTGGCGTATGAATGATCGTGAGGAATACTTGAGATATCGACAGAAAGCTCTGATTTCCCACCTTTGTGTTGGGCATTGTATATGCCCAGACCGTTGGGGGGAGTGTCCAGGTTCTGCCCAGGCTTCTTGTTGTTCTTGAGATTGGTCTGTATGTTATCCACTAGATCGCGGTTCATGGCGGAGAGTCTGGTGTTGGCTGCGGTAAGCGACTCGTATTCCTGGAAACCTTTATCTTTCATCTGGATGAGATTAGAAATTTCCTCGGTCAACTCTGACCTCTTGGTGATCAGATCCTCTATTTGATGACCCAAGTTGTCTTTGAGCTTCTGCAGCGAGGTTCCAAAGTCTTTGAGGATGTCTGATTTGAGCTGGCCAATGTCCATGGAACCTTGACTGTTCTTGGCACGCTTGAGGTGTTCAGTCATGATTTCCAACTCACGGATGACCATTTCGCGTTGAGTGTCCAAGACGGCCATTGTGTTTCGCTTTTCTCTCAACACGGTGTTGGCTTGTTTAATATCTGCTGCGCTGTGCATTGATTCTTGTAGCCCGTTCTTTTCGGCCTCGAGCTCTGCAATACGTTGCTGTGCGCGGCGCAGCTCGTTCCTCAAGTTGGCACCTTCTTCTTTGGAGTCTGGTGAAGCCACCGTGGGGCTGCTGATATCGATGGAGCCATTTGTAGGCCATTTCTTGTGGCTTCGCGTAGTGACTGAACGGTCACTGAAACTACGTCCATGCTTTGAGACAGCGTTCGAGACTCTCCTGAGAACGCCACTCTCCTTATCTTCTCTGCTCTCTTGATTACCCAGCAATCGTGCAAAGTCTTCGTCCATGGAGAAGTCGCCCTGGTGGCTATATCGAGGAAGTCCACCAGGAGGGTATGCGTCACGAGAAGCTTCGCTCTGGGCACTGCTCAGAGACTCGCTCGGCTTGTGAGCCTGTGCCGAGGGTGGTTGTGGCGGAGCGCGCGGAGAGGTAAAGGTGTCGGTTGAGGGTGGAGCTGGCCGGCCGCCTGAACGTGCAGGAAGAACAGGAACATCCGACAGACTTTTGGAGGAGGGTGTGTCCACCGAAGCGGTAATGCCGAGGCCGGCATTCAATTGTGCTGTGGCTGCAGCCGCAGACGACGATCGCTCAGGGTGGCTTAAGGTTGGCGTTGTAGGCGAGCCCCCACCAGACCTGTCGTTCTGGGAGAGAGGCACAGAAGACTTGAGACTGGGATTCAGCGAATCGCCACGTGCGGGCCGCTCGAGAACCACATTGGAGCCGAAAGACGATTCCGAGGTATCGGGCGAGTCTTGGGAGCCTATGGGTGGAGAGGATGTAAATGTTGAATCTATGAATGAACGGCTGTGTCGGGAGGGTGTAGCGGTGTTGGAAGCGCTGCGCTGTGGTTGTTGCTGTTGTGGTTGACTATAAGAAGAGGAAGCCGTATCTTCAGAGTCTTTGCGCTTTGCTTCTGCTTTCTTGCCCTTGGGGACGTCCTGCAACTTGAACGGTTCTGGGGCGGAGGTGGGTGCAGGAGAGGCATGCTGACTCCTCGATCGGGGCTCGGCTGAAGGAGACTCGGTTGCGCCATCCTTCTTTTTCTTCTTGAGTGTGTCCACCAACGTATCCGAAGGCTGTCTTCCCTTTTCTTGGAAAGCAATGTGTGGGCTCTGTGTCTGGCTCTGTGTCTGGGGTTGGTATGTCTGCCTTCGCTCTTTGGAGGCATCCCTGGAGCCATTCTCCTTGAGCTTTTCACGATGATCGGCTGTAGGGCGATTGAAGTAGTCGCGGCCGCTTTTTCCGTCTCCGAGTCCAGCGGACTTGGCTCCTGTTCGGTCGTTGGGTCTGCTGCCAGGTTGGCCTAGAGGCGAGGGGCCTGGTGCCGGATTTGGGTCTAGAGCGAAGGGAAGAAGAATGCCGTCGTCAGCAGTATCTGCGGGTTCCGAGCGACTAGTATCTTTGCCGTAGGTTGTGGCAGGGAGCGTGGTGTTGTCTGTGTGTGTTGCAGACCAGTCAGCTATGAATGGAACGTGATGAAGCATGAGTGTTTGGAGGAAACTAACCTTTGCGAGAGAGATCTGGAGCGGGCGATGCATCACGCCTAAAGTTTGAAGATGAGTCGCCTCGTCGAGGATGGGGTGGTCTGGGAGAGACATCGGTTGTCGGGGGTTCTGAGAAGGCATCCGAGGGGGTGTCGAGGTCGGGGGTGAAAGAGCTGCTTGCTGGCTCCTGGGGAGGCAGGGCCGGCAGAGACTTGTCTACCTTTGGAGCGACTGAGGGCGGCTTTTTGGATTTCTTGCGCCGTCGAGCCATGAGCGACTCATGACATGCCATACAGAAGATACCCTGCGAAGTACGAGCATAGCGGAGATTTTCAATCTTGCGCTTGCAGTTCCTACATCTGAAGCAATTGGCACAGAAGGCCTGGTCGCCAGTCAGAATGGCGAGGTCTTCAATCTTGTTGCCGCAGTGGTTGCAGCTGTATGTGCAGTTGTTGCATATGAGGGAGCCGTCGCCGAGGAGGAGCAGGTTCGCATCGGAGTCGAGCAGAGTGCCGCAGGTGTTGCAGCGAAAGCAGTCGATGTGCCATCGGTTGCCGGCTGGACAGTGTCAGCATGCGGGCGGGGGGAGGTGCAGGGCAGCAAGGACATACCGAGTTCGAATGCTTTGCCTTCTTCGAGAATCTAGAAGTGGCGGGTGAGCAAGCTGGCGAGGGGAAAGCATGTTTTGGAGGCGGGCGAGTGCGTACCTCTCCACAACCTTTGCAAGGATACACGACCTCGTCGTCGATTGGAGACTCTGGGTAGGCCCCTGGACTATCCATGTTGGGGTAGCAATGTGCGGTGCGGTGCGGTGCGGTGCGGGAGCGGGAGCGAGTGCAAGGGAGGCGTGCTGCGTAGGCGCAAGAAGTTAGTTAGGGCTGCGGCTGGCAGCGTATGTGAAGGCCGAAAGCTAGGATGCGACAGCCAGCAGCCGGCGTGGGCGCGAGTGAGGGCGCGAGCGAGGTTGAGGTCGAGGGCGTGGGCGAGGGCGTGGTGGGCGTGGCAGTATGGGGAGCAGTTGTGGGCGGTCGGTGGGAGGGTTGGATATGCCCGCCAGCGTGGGACAGGGCCGTGGGCAGCGTCGCAGAGTGCGCGGCGACGGCGACGGTCACAGACAAGGAGAATAGAGAAGGGTGGACGCAGCGAGCGAACGGCCTCTGTGCGCGACGAGGGTGGTCGACGACAGCTGCACCTCCGTCCCCTCTGGCGTCGTGTGTGTGGAGGAGGCCAGCCCTCGACCGTCCGTGCGGCCTGAGCTGGCCAGGGTCTCGCAGACATGGACAGATACGCGGCAGAATCCATGCTGCCTCTTTGCTCCAACGGCCTGCTGCGCCCGGCCCAGAGCACTCGGCAGCCGGCAACGCGCCCAGGGGCTGCCAGTCCCCAGACGGCCATGTTATGCCTCTCTGGCGGCGGCGGCGGCGGGCTGCGTACGGTGACTGCACACCACATGGACATACATACACGAGGCCGTCAGCCAGCTCCACGCCATGCCAGAGCCCTGCCAAGCCCACGCCATCGCAGATCGCACGCCCAGACTGCGCGCCGTCGACGTCTGGCGGCCACTCTACGCCTACGCCGCCTGACAGCCCTCCTGGCCGCTGTCGCGACCACGACCACTCGGTTGCTCCTCATGCTGCTACTCATACAGCAACAACTACTACTGCTCATGTCCACCACCACGGGAGCCAGATACATACATACACCACACCAGCTCAGAGCACAGCGCAGCCCTGGGCCATACCATCATGAGCCCGACAGGGCCTCGAACAAGCACCATCATTGCTAATCACCGATCCCCCTCCCAGCCCCCCGATCTTACTTACATAGTACCATAGTACATACATAGCGTACAGCTGCTTGCTCGTCACGCTGCGCTGCTTGGTAATGCGGTGGCCCGGTGTCTACTTTATATCCGTGTTGCCCGCTGTCTCTGTCGCTGTCGCTGGCGGTATCCAGCATGACGTGCTGCAGGTACGCGTCCGCTTTGCTAACCCAGCCATGCACACATGACCCCGATGCCCAATAGTCCGGAACAGACAGAGAGCCGTTTGTACCATCCGCTCGTTTCAGCGCCCGGGCTGCCTGCCAGTGTGCGCCAACGGCGGAAATTATTCTTTCCATCGGCACATAGTCATTTTGCGCGAGCCCAAATCCTGAAACAAACGGGAATAACGACGCCAACACACGGATCAAGTTTCATCCACCCGAACGGTCCCTGCTGATCTGCCCTGTCCGCACTCTGCGCTCTCGGCCGCCATTTGCGCCAGCCAACACCAGGCACCTTGTCATACAAGCCCAAGACGCGCATGCCACGCCTTCGCACCTACTGCCGCACTGCTGTCTCAGCAGCCCGCTTCGCAACACTGGCCATGTTTGCATGTCAGAAGCCGGCCCAGCGGTGCTCTCCCACAGCGTTCCCATCCGGGGTGCGTGAACAAGGTTTACCATCTCTACCACGACGTGGGGACCGATCGAATGACAGATCTGTCTCCTGTCCGCGGATCTAATGTGAACCCGGTGTCAGTCACGCCAGGGTCAGGACTGACTCTAGCCAGACACATGTAGCCAGGCGTCTTAATAACCACGACTATGAAAAGGGCCCTAGACAACTTTGCCGCGCCCAAACCACTGCGTCTCTGTTACCGACTAGAGGTTGGGAAGTCCTGGTTTGTTTTCATGTCAATTGGCGTTTCATACACAGGCAATGCCACTGATTAGCTATATCCACGACGTGCACTCTAACCAATCGACTGAATATATTTCCTCTTCAGCATGGAAAATCGGACAATGGTTACAAGCATAGCAATTAATTTCCGGCGTGCGTGTTGGTGCCGCCCAGTCCTTATTTCGAAACTTTCTGTCTGTACCCAATTTATCCATGCGCGGGCACAAACTACATGTCTATGCGCAAATATCAATTTGCATCCACACGTGCGGCACTAGCATTGTAGTGCTGTGGCTCCGGCCGTTGCTCCCGTCAATCGTTTGCTCACAGTTGCGTCCGACGTTGGGCCACGAGCACAAAGCGTGTCCTTCTCACAAATCACATCGTCCGCGGTGCTCACTCTATGTTCCGAGAATGGCAAGTACGGTGGGGCCTAATGCAGTGCACAACCCAGAGAGCAAGAGCTACCCCGCCCCAACGGTTGACGGAGGATAGTGATGGAATCGCTACGCGGGGCTTCTGAATATTTAAGCACCACTCCGATTCTTCTTCATCGTCTTCTTTTCTTCTTCTCTGTCTACCAGCTCTTCTGCGAAACCCAATTGACTTGACTACACACTACCATTCGTACTCATCCACCAGCTCCAACTTCTGCCCGAGAGCCCCAGCTAACCACCGTCTAGATACTCAACCCTCAAGTATGGCTGCCGTAGTGCAGGCCGTGCTCCGCACGCGGGTCTTGTCCTCAAGTCACCTAGGTACTTTTCACAGCTAAGTATACTGCATGAACCGGTGTTCGTCTCCAGCCATGTCTGTCTCGGCTATACTGTTGTGCTGGCCCACTTCAGTTTGCCGGTTGGCCATGGCTGGATTCGTTCTGAGATTATACGGTTTTGAACTTGATCAGGATAATACCTGCGTAAAGGATCATGCTCTGCTCTGCTCTGTATCTACCAGCGTAGAATACACCTAACACTTCGCAGACCTCGTCCCTTGATCACCTGTCAACATGTCTCCACCTGCTGCCATGTACGAAAGGCCTGCTGCCACCAATGGCACTGACATCGCCAAAGACATGAGCCTGAAGAAGGACCTTTCTGTCAAGGCTGCTGCCAGCGGCCAGGCCAAGACTGTTGCTGAGCTCGAGCACAATTGGGACACGTTCACCTTTGCCCCTATTCGCGAGTCCCAAGTCTCTCGTGCCATGACCCGCCGCTACTTCAAAGACCTCGACATCTATGCCGAGTCTGACGTTGTCATTGTCGGTGCCGGCTCATGCGGTCTCTCCACTGCCTTCACGCTAGCTACCAAGCGTCCCGATCTCAAGATCGCCATTGTCGAAGCTGGCGTTGCTCCCGGTGGTGGTGCTTGGCTCGGCGGCCAACTCTTCAGCGCCATGGTCATGCGTAAGCCTGCCGAGCTCTTCTTGAATGAGCTTGATGTGCCATATGAGGACGAGGGCGACTTTGTCGTTGTCAAGCACGCTGCCCTCTTCACATCGACTCTGCTGTCCAAGGTCCTGCAGTTCCCCAACGTCAAGCTGTTCAATGCTACGACTGTCGAGGATCTCATCACTCGCCCGGCGCCCACGCCCAGCGATCCCAATGCAGTTCGCATCGCTGGTGTGGTCACCAACTGGACTCTTGTCTCTATGCATCACGATGGTACGTTGGGCGTCTTTTGTCTCTTTGTGACGGTACGCTGACTAGCCCTTTTACAGACCAGTCTTGCATGGACCCTAACACCATCAATGCCCCACTTGTCATTTCCACAACCGGTCACGACGGCCCTTTTGGCGCCTTTTCCGTCAAGCGTCTTGTCTCGATGCAGCAGCTTGAGAAGCTTGGCGGCATGCGCGGACTTGACATGCGCACCGCTGAAGATGCTATTGTCAAGCGCACCCGTGAGATTGTGCCGGGTTTGATTGTTGGTGGAATGGAGCTGAGTGAGGTCGACGGCGCCAATCGCATGGGTCCTACCTTTGGTGCCATGGCTCTTAGTGGAGTCAAGGCTGCTGAGGAGGCCATGAATGTATGGGAGGAAAGGCGCTCTCAGAACTTGGAGGCTTAGTAGGTGTAGGCCTTGTTTGTCGTTGAACGAGCCGGATGCGGGCGATTACATTAGTCTTGAGAGCAATAAGAAAATCCATTCGCTTGTCAATGTCAGGTGCAACTGTTGAGACTGGCAATGATCACACAAAGAACTGCGACGTTAAAAGGCCGCAAGCCTGATTCGAGCCGCTATACATGGATGGATGGTGTAGTCGTTTTCTCGGTCTGACGTGGCAAGCTCGCGATGCTGAAGGCTCTGCTCGGCGTGGGTCGTTTCTGTCAAGGAAGCGATGTATCCGAGCATGGACATGTCGCAAACCAGCCTGAACAGCTCAAGCAGATGACCAGCTGCCTTATCTCGAAGATTCCAAAGGTGGATCAGCCCTGGGGGAGTGGCACTGGAGGCGCCAGGGTTGCGTGCATTAGGAGGGCGCACGGGTTGCTGAGCGACTGGCTTAGCGCGAACGCAACTACGGCAGCACCGTGCGGGCCATAAACAACGCTTCACAACACATCCAACCCCCGCCTCTACCATTGCAGGATCACCTCCCACCAAAGGGCTCTTTTCGCGCCCACCATGGAGAAAGAGACGTCGGACCTGCTCAAGGCCCTCCAGAAGCCGTCGTCGGATGTCCAGTCCCGCCTGACCCTATTCAACGCCCTCAAGTCAAGTATCAAACACAACCGAGTCCCTGAGAACTGTCAGGCTCCCATCTTCGAGTGCATCCGCATCGCCTGTACCGCCGCCACCTCCGCCGCTCTCGTGTCCACAGGCTTCTCGACACTCAGCCATTTCATCAAGCGACTGCAGCTGCAGAAGGAAACACACATCCTCGTCTCGCAATCGTCGGTGCTATGTTCCATCCTTGCCGACAAGCTCGGCGATGCGCGCGAGAGCCACCGCATCGCCGCCTCGCAAATCCTCGCTGATTTGCACTACCTGTTCCCTGCAGAGATTGATGCGCTGATTCACGATGCCGTCAAGAGCACCAACCCGCGCGCCAAGGAGGCATCAATGGCTTGGGTAGTCAAGGTAGGCTTTCCTTGTGGTGGGCGCGTATCGAGAATCAAAGGAAAATAGACAAGTCTAATATCACCGTGACGACAGATGAACCAAACCGAAGGCCTGCCTTTCAAGAGCTACTCTAACCAGCTGGTCGCAAACCTCGAAGACGCAGATGCTGGCGTGCGCGACACCGCCAAGAAGGCTGTCGTCGACCTCTTTGGGTATGCGCGATTTAGGCTGGCTGGCGATCCGACAAAGGAGAGTGACTGACATGACGACAGACACGCACCAGAACATGCCAAAGCGAACCTGAAGAAGCAGCTCGTTGCCATGAACGTCCGAAAAGCCATCGCCACCTACATTACAACGCACCTGGACGACGCCGCAATGACAAAAGACACAGACGTAGCGCCACCACCGCAACCACAATCACTACCACAACCGGCTCCTGTCGCACGAACCATCTCTGCAAAGCGAGCGGAACAATTACAGCCCGACATGGGCTTGGCAGACAGCTATGCATCCGAGCTGCCTCCTCCCGCCGAGGTCGTCGTCATGGACCCCATCCACATTTACACGCAGCGCGAGCTGGATGACGTCTTCCGCGACATGGCGCCTTGTTACGAAGGAAAAGAGAGCGAGGCAAACTGGCTGGCGCGAGACAAGAACTGCACCAAGCTTAGGCGCATTTTGAAGGGCAATGCACCGCACGAATTCCACGGCGTCTTCGTCGCTGGCGTCAAATCACTTCTTGACGGCATCCTCAAAGTCGCAAACTCCCTTCGTACAACAATGTCTACTAACGGCTGCCTGCTGGTCCAGGAGCTCGCCAAGACGCTCGGTTCTGCTATCGACCCATGGTCTGAGATTCTTTTACAGTGCTTTGTCAAAATGTGTGCTGCTACCAAAAACATTGCCGCCCAGAACGGAAACGTCACAGTGGATACCATCTTCCAAAATGTTTCATACACTAGTCGTCTCCTCCAACATGTTCTCTTCGCCTCACAGGACAAGAACGTTCAGCCAAGGACGTTTTCTGCCACTTGGATTAAAACGCTAATTCGCAGGCACACCTCCCACATTGAGCATTCTGGGGGAATGGAAACATTAGATGGCATAATCAAGAAGGGTGTGACTGATGCCAATCCTAAGGTGCGAGAGGCCTACCGAAGCGCTTATTGGACCTTCGCTTTGGTATGGCCTCAGAGGGCTGCGAAGATGCTTGACACATTCGACAAGCGCGAAAGAAGCGCTCTTGAGAAGGACCCCAACAATCCGAATGGCTCACTCACTTCCTCGCAGACCAGCTCGTCATCATTTTCGAAATCTATTGGCCCCGGTTCTTCGCGGAGTGCTCTAAAAGAGAAGATTGCTGAGCAAAGGAGAGCCAAGTTGGCGGCAGCAAAGAATATGCCTGAGCGTCCTAATTCAGCTGCCGCGACTTACACTACACCAGCAAAACCGCAACCACCCAGTAAACCGATCGGTGCAAGGACAGCTTCCAACCTTTCTGCATCATCTTCTGGGCCACCACGACCCCCTTCGGCCATGTCTGGGGAGTCCACCAAATCAGCGCTGAAAAACTCTACAGGTACCGGCTCGCTGATGTCTGGGACAGTACGCCGTCCGACCCGCCCTCCTCGACCTGAGTTAAACAGGCCGGCTACAGCTGATCCATATGCTGTTCGGCGACCAGGGAAAACTCCTAACATGACACCGGAAAAGACACCTTCTACAACAACTACGAAGAAGCTATCTGCACCAAAAAGCACTGCCCGGCCACGAGCGCAAACGCACAACAGCCCGAACGTCAGTCCTGCCCGACCTAAATCAAGAATTGGACAGCCCATTGCACACGGCAAAACCCCCAGTGTAAGCTCTCGACATGGAAGCCCGGCTGTGAGCCCAGCAAAGGATGAAGAATTGACCATGGTGAAGCCGTGGGTACGGTCACAAAGTCATCATGACCCTGGCACAATCCCATTCCGGCAAAAGAATGGGCTTGGAGGAAGTGTAACGATAGACAATGAGGCGCTTGATTTGGGCGACGACGACAACTTCACAATGGTTATTCCAGACTTGGCAAAGCCTGCAGCTCAACCCGCACAGCGCACACCACCAAAACCCAGGACTTCTGTAGGCCGAATACCAGTACCGAGCCCCCGTGCATCAATGCTGAGGAGTCCAAAGTCGATGGGCCATCTCGAGGTTACTAGTTTGCGCTCGTCAACACGGAGCTTGCATACAAGGACACCAGATCGTTCAAGCACTCGCGGAACCGACACTGGTGATCAAGTCCGGGTGTACGAAGATCCATTTGTCGGTGAGGAGCCATCGCGCATGGAAAATGAATCAGGGAAACCTGTTCTCGAGGAGCTTCCCATTAACGAGCAGAGCAATGAGCGTCGGCACAGCAGCGGCAGCGTATCGAATGATATCATGATGGGGAATGGCAATGATGAACGTCCACGCGGTCACCACAAGACGAATAGTACTGGAAGCATATTGCACACGGAAAGCCACGAGACGAACAACGCTGAAGTGCTTAAGAACCGACAGCTACTCGCGAGTGGCATTAGGAAGATTGAGGGCCGCACAGTCGAAGCACACATGTTCCGACGCATGCAGGATATGGTCAAGTCAAATCAGGACATTTGGGGACCCAATGATGAGAACTTTAGCAAGCTACTCCAGGCTTGTCTCGACTTTCTTGAGGCACCAATCCACGAGCTGAAGGCACCCCAGATAAAGGCTGTTAACTTGAAGGTACAAGCCCTAGCAACTATCCGTGCATTGCTCTCCCTTTACCGCAAGGAGACTGCGAGGTATTCTTCTCGTGTGCTTCGGACCATTTTGCAAACAAAAGCACAGTACGAGAACACATCGCACATGGCCATCGATCTCGAGGCAACGGCAGACGAGATTGTCAAGTACGGTCAGACGTTGGACTGCCTCGAAACCGTCCTTTCACTCATTGAAGACTCGACCGCATCCACTCCGGCATCTTCGCCCAATTCAAAGTCGTCGGTTTGCTCAATCCCGGGCCAAGCACCCACCCGGACGATTACCATGGCGCTCACAACCTTGGCGTCGCTTGTGCAAATTAGCGGCGACAAGAACATTTCGCTATCGCCCGAGCAGACGGCCCGCCTTGGCAGATTGGCCGTTCGCTGCATGGACGACCAGGACGCTGATGTACGCAAAGCCGATATTGAGTTTTGTGTTGCTCTGCATGAGCGCATCAACGGATCTGATGGTGCAAGAGAAGACGGCGGGTTCTGGAAGGTCGTGGCCGGTGCGCGAGAGCAACACCTCAACTTACTGACATATTACCTTGCAAAGAAGGGTAAGGCCTAGGCGGCTCATCCTTGTCCTTCTCCTTGTCCTTCTCCTCCTTCTCCTCCTTCTTCTTCTTTTTCTCATCCTTGCGAGAAAAGCTTTGGGTAGTTGAGGTGTTGCACACTGGGATTCTGAGCGGATTCAACGGAGGATTCTTTTTTTTCCTATGGGCGCGTAGGTGTGTAAACGTCTGGGTATGGGAGGCGGCGAGCTAGGTTGGTGTGGGACTGTTCCATTATACATCTTGAACTTACCTCCTTCTTTTCTCTTCCTCCTCTTCCTTTTCCTCCTTTCAGGAAGTTCAAGTCACTACCTTTGTCCTACTCTCCCTCTTTCTCTCTTGCTTTCCCTACCTTGTGTAATATTATCTTATCATACAAAAACACTCTAGGAAGATACTTTTTTTCTTCTTCCTTGGGTCTCTTCGTTTTTTTCTCTTTCTTTCGGAACGGAACTAGGGACTTGGGAAAAGAGATGTGTGGTCTTCAGCAGAAGGGTATCAGGTATTGGGGGGAAACGGGATTTATTCTCTCTGTGTGTAGGTGTTGGTGTTCTGGTTTTGTCGTCTCTTTTTCTTTTGAGAAATTAACAAAATCAAGATTCATTCCCATGGTTTGAAGTGTTTTCTTGCCTTTCTTTGTCTATTCTTTTGCGAGGAGGCACTTGGGATTTTGATATAGCAGTAGTATTGTTTTAATTTGTTATTTTTTTTTCGGTAGTTACCTATTTCTGTGCTTTCTCTTTTTTTGTGCCCGTCTTGTTGCTTTTTCATCTTGAACGATGCGTGGTCAAATCTTCTGCTGTTTATAGGACTGTTTAATCAATGTGAAAATACAAGAAATATTTCGTAAACATGGCTTTTCTTTTGAACTGGTGTCTTTTTGTTTGGAAAAGACCATTTCCCAATGTTCCTTTGCCCGCCCAGAAACAATGATAAAAAGAAGAATGAAATATGTTTCCACTCCGTCTGACTTTGAATACAATGGCTCACCAACAGGCAAGTCAGAATAAAAAAAACAAGTACTTTTAGATAGTGCTGTCGACATCATACTCGACATCAGTCCTGATGACATACTTTGCGCCTTCAACCACACCCGTACCCTCATGCAACAGCGCGCCCTGAGCCTCGCCATGCGGAAAGACGGCAACACTGCCCATGATGGGCTTGACAGGATAAGCGTTAATGACACCTTCCTTTACACTAGGAATGAAAAAGGTCGTCTCACCACCTTTGAAGTCGTCGTTGAGGTAGATGAGAAACGTAAAGAGGGAGGATTGGCGGGCATCGGGCGGCGAGGCATCGTATTGGTACTTGTCTGTTACGGGGTCGATGCCTGAGGGTGGCCATGCGCCATCTAGTTCGCCAGATGGGTTAGTAAAAGAGTGCTGTAAAAAAAGGGGGCAGGGATTTCTTTTAAAATTTTGTTTGAAATCAAAAGATTACACGTACCAATGTGACAGCGGTACTCTGCGCCGGGCACGTATCGATACACTCTGAAGCGGCGATTAATACCTCGGACTTTCTTGCCCGCCACGCTTTCGGGGACAAAAGATTTCACCCGCGCCCACAGCTTGTCGTGGAAGGCCTGATCGACGATCCAGTAGAAGTTATGGGCCAGTACACTCGTATCTTCGCCTTGAGGACGCATTGGCGCGTCGGGTATGAATTCTACGGTTTCTCCGGCGGCAATGATTGCGGAACATTCGTCCGGAGTCAGCACGTCCTTGATCAGGCGGAGGTTGGGCACAATGGGGTGCTTGAAGCATTCCGTCTGGGGGCCTTGGCCTAGCAGCACGGCGTCATTTTGCGAAGCGTACAAAATGGCAGGATGGAGATTAGGTGGCTTGCGTTGCAGGCCCTCGGTGGTCTCAATGATTCGGAAGCGTTGTCTGAGATCGGAAGGACATGACGCGAAGATGGACTTGTCTTCGATGCTGCCACGTATCTGGCGTGTGGGCTTGCTACTGCCTCGCAGATTCCAGGTCTCTTGGAGCGAGATGCCTGAAGGTGCGTCTGCACCGTGGGCTGTGATGTCGGTTGGGCCTGTGACCCGAAGTATTGAGTCAAGCACTTGAATGAGCTCGTCGTTGTTCGCATTGGCGCCTACTACACTGTGGTTTGGCACTTGCACGTGGATGCTGAGCCCAGATACAACGTCCAGGGTACGCACCCAGCGGCATAGAGCACCGAGCGTCGGCGTCTCTTTTCTGATACGCATCTCTGCCAGCAGGATGAGAGCATCTTTGTACTTGGAGTCTGTGAGTGCTCCGGATATACGTGCAGTGAGATTGCTGCCGTCTGAGGTTTCACTTAGTGTGTGGCATTGCATTGAGGCATTTGCCACGTACCAGCTGAGTTTAGGCCGGTGGTGCATGCTTGACGGAAGTCGAATACGGCAGTCCTCAGGTCCCTACATGCTTTTGACTTGATCAGGAGAGGGTGCTCGGCAAGCGTCTTGAGCGTCTCCACTGCGACCTCAATCTCCTCTGATGAGATGACTGAGTGGACGCTTGCCGGCTCAAGTGGGCTCGTCTCTTGGGGTGGGCTGGGAATGCCCTTTGCTTGCTTCTTGATGGTATTGGTTTGTGTAGTGACGCGCTTGCGCTTCGCCATTTTGGGTGCTCGATGTGAAAACTAGTCTCAGCCTGAAATCAGTATCACCAGGATCAAGAACAATTCTGTTGGGATCACAGCATGAAGGTCGTTATCGCTCTTGCATTGGGGCTGAGTTGACCGGTGGCAAGCTTAGAATTCTGCGGTCCGTGCCACTGGCGGGGCGATTGGGGCGGGAATGTCCCCTGCCGTCGTGCCCCTCTACCATAACGAGGGTCACACTAATTAGTGGGGATGGGTCACATTACGAAATATCCAGACTAATAAGGAATGTATCTTCGTAATTCGATTCTAGCTTCTTCTGTTGCTGGCTGGAACGTGTCCACTTTGCTGGACAAGGACGGTCTGACGAGCACCCGCAGATAGTTGCATTGGCCAGAAACTCTGGTAAGCCCATCTAGTGGAAGTCGGGCTTCGGACAAAAAAAAAACAAGAAGGTGGACCGTTATATTCCGGGCATTATAAGCGGATAGTGGGGAGACCTCATCTGAGAAAGTATAGATATCGTGACTGCCGTCCCTCGGTTGACCTCCAGATCTCCTGGACCCCTCACTTCAAAACACCAACACCAAACATCTTCACATCTACACATCTTCAAAATGTCTACCTCCTACTCCTTCTCCGACGTTACTATCCCGGTGATGCGTAACATCTCCAAGAGCGCTGTTAGCTTCCTCACTGCCGCCAAAGAGGAGCTCTCCAAGGGCAACACTACGTCCGAGAAAGACATCCTTGACGCTCAATTCGGAGACATGCTTCCTTTCCGCATGCAGCCCATCATCCTCGCCAAGTTCCAAGTGATTGCACTCGAGAACTTCAAGGCCGTCGGATCAGCCAAGGCACCAGCAATGGATCCCTCCGCATTCTCGTCACTCGACGACGTTATCAACTTCTTCAAGCAGATGGTGGCTATGTACGACGCCGTCGATGAGAAGGCCTGGAATGAGAGCGCCCAAAAGAGCCTTGACGTGCCTGTCGCCTCCAAGACGCTCACCATGAGCTCTCTGACAAACTACATCAACGACTTCGTCATCCCCAACAGCTACTTCCATCTCAATGCCATGTACATGCTGTTGAGGAGTAAGGGTTTCACTTTGGGCAAGGGAACCTACATTGGTGGCTTCATGACCGAACAGACGCAGAAGGATTGGGCACCTTTGAGGTCTTAGTTTGACAAGGGAAGAAACTAAAATGGGCAGTTAAATGGCAATGGTCATGTAGTAAAAACGCGGTGTAACGTTGTTGTCGGACCAGATGCTGGCGTGAGGGGTAAATACCAACGCACTGTCAATAAAATCAATGCCAAGTCATCCCATGTCACCCATTTCCTTCGTGCCATGCAATTGCAGATAATATTATTCTCCTTGCTTGAAGAGAAACTAGGATTTACTTATCGAAAGAATCTCTGAGCTTCTCAAAGCGCTCTCTCGTCTCCCCTCCAAGCCTCCCTTCCACGTCTGCTAAGATCGTGCATACTAAGCTGTAATTGTTACACAGGAACCTGTCTTTCTTCCTAGCATCACTTATTCCCTTGCTTAGCTTGGTGAGGTAGGCTTCATATTCGCTCCTCAGCCGTCCTACCGACACGCTGACCGGTTCGTCATCACCTGCCTCTGACGAGAGCGCTAGTATGCCTTGCAGCAAGTTTGCAAACTTTTGTGTAAGCGGCGTTGGCGTCGTTGATGTAGTATTAGAAGAGCCGGAAGACAGCAGAGCCGCGCCCGTCGACGGACGACCGGGTAACGACGCGGTGATTTTTTGGAGCGAACTGCAGTGCATATCCAGGACCTGCTGGAAACGTGGCCAAAGCAACATGTTTGTTGCGTTGATGTAACCCTCCACTGTCGGCACTTTTCTCCGCTGTAGCTCAAATGCAAAGTGTTGGTTTAGTCGCACACAGAGGAGGATTCCAAGTGTGTCTGTGGTTGATTCGACGAGCGATTTCGTGACTGCTTGCCCGACTGCGAGCGTAGGCTCAAATATAGAGTTAAAAGTCCTTGAGATAGCATGAAAATTTTGCGAGGGAGCAAAGTATGTAGATATAAAGGTATACTCAAAGCAGGCATTATCGATGAGTGCAAGGTTGAAGCTGCGAAAAGGCACTTCGAGGTAGTGGGCTGACTTTTCTTCTTCGGCCACATTCGCTGGCAAAGCATTGGCCGAAGAACTCTTCAAGGCATCGCGGCGTCGTCCAAGCGAGAAGGCATCGTAGGACGTTGGTGCGTTTCGCGATTGGCCGAGCAGCGTACCACTTCTTCTGGCACTTGGATCTTCCCCCAAAACATCGTATCTATCCATGGCATGCACCTTGATCTTTTCAAGTGCTGTCCGGTAGCGAGTGAAGTGGTTGAGATAATACCAGCGCATCGTGTGAACATATGCTTGGGCAATCTGCTGCGCAAGCTCTGCATGGTGTTTTGCGAGAAAGGCGTACAGATCTTTGTATTTTAGGAAAGCCTGCTGCTGGATAACCTGTGCATTGATAGATGGCGAGCGGATAGCCTTGATCTGCGCCACTATGTAGTCTCGTACTCGCTCGACTGCGCGATGGATGAGGTCGTCCAGCAAAGGCTTGACATCTTTGACAGCCATCAAATCTGGATTGTCCCGGGCTTTCTCCTGTATCGTCTTGGCGCGTTTTTCGACGTCTGCAAGGGCACGCACGAAGCCTTCGTCGACCGGGCCTTCGGCAATCTTGCGCACGACGGCCGGGGAGATGCTGATGTCTTCCACAGCGGGCCCCAATAGCTTCTCGACCACCTTGCGGTTTTCCAGTTTGGTGTTCAGTGCAATGGAACGATTTTGGAGAGACTCTATCTCTGCTGACACGGCCTCGAGATCCGACTGGAAGTTGGTGAGGTTTGCTTCGACTGACTTGAGTACTTCATCGCATGCTAATATGGACTTGTGTAGGTCTTCAAACTTGTCCTTGTCTATGTCGTCTGGAGGCACAATGAGCAACGACTCAGGATGCAGAGTAAAAGCACGTACATTCTTCGACTGAGTGGGTGCTATATGTATGTACAGAAGTGGGTGGGAGCCGCTCAGAAGGCTTGTCAGCGACAAAGTCCTGCAAGCTCAGCCCTTGGAAATCAATATGCTCTTCCAACTGCTCCGGCTTCCCGAGCGCATCCCCAGCCCCGTGGACGTTTGCTGCCGACGCACTGCGCGGCGGCCCTCCCATTATAGCCTCGAGCACGTGTACAGGATCGGGGACGTTGGGAGGCACTCCGCCGGTCTGGCGCCTGCGCAGTCCGCCATTGGGCATGCGCTCAGACAGCGGCAGACTTGCGGTCGAAGCACTGGGAGACACCAGCTGTGTCAGCGAAGAGGAGCGGGGAGTCAAGCCAGGCCTCACGGGCTGGGCTGGGACGGGATAGCCCCTTCGGGGAGCTGGTGAACGCGAATCACGGCGCGGGGGCGGCGTGCCCGCAGGCGTCGAGTACTGGGAAAGCCTATCCAGGCCCCACATGGCGATGTACAGTACAGGAGAGGGTTGGTGGGCGCATCAAGAGACTCAGTCGGAGAGCAATGGCCGACGAGGCCAGCATGGACACGGCGGCGCCTCCCACGGCGCTGGGCACGCGAGGGCGCCGGCGGTAGGTTAATCCGACGCTAGGCAGGGATGTGTCTAGCGCCGCCTTGCCCCTCGCGCCTGCCCAAAATCAAAATCCAGACACGCAGACTTCTCTCTCCATCCCCATTAAAGCACTGCCGCCCTCCCCCCACTGCTCTTCGCCCAGCAGACCCGACACTCAACCTCTTCCTCAACCCGTCGCATCAACTCTCATTCACCACCATGGCGGACGACGCGCAGGTACGTTCCCTCGAGCCCCAGCCCCGCATGTGCTCGTTACCCCACCCTGCCGAGCATCGTCGCCGCTCGTTGCGCCTGGCCGTCTCACGCCCGGGTGCGGCTACACTGCCTTTTGTACCTGTACTAACCACCTTGTCCAGCATGAGCACACCTTCGAGAGCGCCGATGCCGGTGCCTCCAAGACCTACCCCATGCAGTGCTCTGCTCTGAGGAAGAACGGTTTTGTCTGCATCAAGAACCGCCCCTGCAAGATCGTCGACATGAGCACCTCCAAGACCGGAAAGCACGGCCACGCCAAGGTCCATCTTGTCGCCATTGACCTCTTCACTGGCAAGAAGCTCGAAGAACTGTGCCCGTCCACCCACAACATGGACGTCCCCAACGTCTCGCGCCGCGAGTACCAGCTCGTAAGTGTAGCCCCGCATGCTTTGCGACGGCCCTCGGCTAATGACACACACACAGCTCGATGTTACCGATGATGACTTCCTTTCCCTCATGACCGACGATGGCGCCACCAAGGACGACGTCAAGATCCCTGAGGGTGAGGTTGGCGACAAGATCAAGAAGCTGTTCGTTGAGGAGGGCAAGGACACTAGTGAGTCACACTGGAAAACAGCATTCATAACTCTATACTGACCGACCCTCAGACGTAATTGTCCTCACTGCCATGGGCGAGGAGGCTGCCATTGACGCCAAGGAGGCTCCCAAATAAATGACTCGTTGGTTAAGTAGTAGACTGTTGGCAGGAAGCAAAGTGCGGAAAGCGAACAGCCTACGAGTAGGGCTGCAACACTCTTTGCAAGCATTGTGCAAAGTTGCAGCCTTGTGGCAATTGTAGCATTCTTTGCAATTTGCGCTGGGCGACCAGCGCTAGACGCTTTTCGGACGGATTTGGCTTCTTTGAATTGCCATGTGTGGGAAACGAATCATGAACCATTTCCCTACCTATATATATCCCCTATGCTTACGGCAATGAATAAAAGGTGATGATGTTACGGCAAATGTCGAGATCCCCATTGGCTGGTAGAGGATTTTTCATTTTCGCGCTAGTCGAAAGCGATCCTCTACTACTTCAAAGCTTGTGCTCACCAACAATATGCTGTTTTCAATTTGTAGTTTTGTGTGCCAAAATCAACACCAGAATACCAGCCCAGAAATAGCACTCTCTGGTGCGTGTGCAGCAACTGCTAGCCAGTGAGTGCAACTTGCCTGTCTCCGACGACGCTTGGTGCGTTAGCGCCAGGTGATTAGCTTGGCCTGAGATAGGCAAACTATCAAGATACCATGGTAATAAAAGGACCCCAGTGCGGCATCGAAAACTGCCGATCCAGACGCTATGAAGAAGGCGATGATGGACATCTTTACTGTCAGAACGGACATCAGCAAGCCGGTGTCGTGCGCGGTGAAGACGAAGACGACTACATATCAGCCGCCCGGACAGTCACGCGGAAAAAGAAGCCAGTTGAGGAGGACGATAAGACATCCAGTAGGATCTACAAGGGTCCACGAGCCTTTGACCTCTATTTGAAGTGTCTACAGCTCGTATTACGGCACCAAGTATGGTTCTTGGTGCACGACAGAGGGCTGCCTGCTGAGCTTGAAACTGTAGTTCACGACCTTTGGGCATTACGCATCGCTCAACTCGAAGATAGGATTGCATCCAACGAAGATGCCACTTCGAACTCACAGTCTCAGTCTCAGGTCTTCAGTACTCTGGAAAGTGAAGATGAGGGTACAGATATTGAGAAAGGCCACATCAGTGGTGGAAAAGGGAAGAGAGGCAATAAGTTGGCGGCTGCACCGAACCTCAACGATTGCCTCGTGCTGTGCTACCTGGGCATCACAACGTTGAGGTTACCCTGCACACCGGGCGACCTTTACGCATGGGTCACTGACAACAACTTAGCCTATCGCAGGGCCATCAGGCTAATCCCACTTACAATGAGAGACCGACTACCACCTGCCCACCGCTTTGTTCTCGATCCGAGTACGAAGATTACCTACACAAGATTCTACAAAACACTCACGGATCTACAAACAAGCTATGATACACATCATGGTATCATATGGCCGCCTCTAAATGTTCCATTACTCCTGCTCCGTTACCTCAAAGCGCTCGCATTACCTCTGGAGTTGTACGATGCAACAAGGCGCCTGGGAGATTTGTTAGGTTATGACTTTGCGCCGCATTACAGGGACAAAAAGCGATTAGGCATACGGCATGTTCCTGAAGCGCAGTTGATTAGCTGTCTCCTTGTTTGTATCAAGGTGCTGTATCCGTTGGATCAAGAGCGGCGTTGCTGGATGTCGACAGAAAACACGGTAACCACCATGGACTGGAATGCGTGGTGCAAAGAAATGAGCGCTGTGGACGACAACAAAGACGACGCCGGGCGCCTCACGGCCGAAGAGATGGCGAAATTACAAGAGAAAGACGTCTTCTCCATGGGACCTGCAGAGATGGACCAATACCTTGACTTTTACGCAGACACATTCCTGGACGATGCAGAGATACAACGCACAAAGAATACCGATGATTTCCGCAACGCGCTGTTCGACATGTTTCCTATCGAAAGTGAGACCAAGCACCCACCAAAACCCACATCGCACGAGCTATCGCTGCAGCAAGAATTGGATGTTGTCAAAAAAGTTCATGGTACGATGGTAACGGTGCCAAACGTGGCAGATGGAGGCGAGCCACTTTTAGAAGCTGGACAAGCATATCCACTCTGGAAGACACAGAATGATCTCCCTGAGGCGGCAAGAGTGTTGTTCGAGAAAGCTCGGAGATTGGCAGGGTTTTCGATGAACATGCTGCTACTGGCAGTAAAATTTACTGAGGAGAGAGTTGAGCAGTGGAAAAGAGCCCAACGGAGGAATGGCTGATGGGCCTGGGGTGCCAAACATCCACACAAATCTTGAGGAACTACAGCAACCGGAAGGATTTATAGACTCACGGTATTTGGTCATTTGAAAAGTACCTTGGAAATGATCACATACCATTACTCGCTGCAAGAAGGTCTCCCTTTCAATGTGACACCGAATATGCTCTGATGTTCGTCATGCAGATGATGCGAGAGATGACAGTTGCGGCTGCTAATTAGAGAGACTTGACCAGTCAAGCTACAGAAATTTCGCCTCACAGCTATAGATGCCAGCGATTTCTGATCTAAATGTTATCTCGGGGTAGGATGAAAGGCTTCGCACGTGAGGGGCAAACCCGGCGCTAGTCGCTTAGACGTTAGAGCACAAAGCTCGGACGCCCACACTGCCAATTCGTCTTCCGCTTCGTCTCGCTATCAACCGACGAACTTCGACACCAAGATCCCGCAACACAGCAAACATGCAGATCTTCGTGAAGACCCGTATGTCGCACCGCTTCTGTGTATTTGCTGGAGTTATACTAATGCCACTGCAGTGACGGGCAAGACTATCACCCTCGAGGTGGAGTCCTCTGACACCATCGGTACGCATCCATGCTCTTGATCGATAGACGACCGCAACGCAACGCAAAGCAACGCACCATACGCAGCGCTCACAGAGCGGTGATCTTGGGAGGGGCTTGGGGCTGACAAGAACGGACAGACAACGTCAAGTCCAAGATCCAGGACAAGGAGGGCATTCCCCCGGACCAACAGCGTCTCATCTTCGCTGGAAAGCAGCTCGAGGATGGTCGCACCCTTTCCGACTACAACATCCAGAAGGAGTCGACACTCCACCTGGTCCTCCGTCTCCGTGGTGGTATCATTGAGCCCTCGCTCAAGGCTCTTGCCTCCAAGTACAACTGCGACAAGATGATCTGCCGCAAGTGCTACGCACGCCTGCCACCGAGGGCTGTCAACTGCGTATGTCACCCCATCGCCCGATGAGAGCTTGTAGTAAAGTCGAACACTTTGCTAACGATCAAAACAGCGCAAGAAGAAGTGCGGTCACACCAACCAGCTCCGCCCCAAGAAGAAGCTCAAATAGACGATTCGCTTATTTTGGCGTCTGGCGAAGAGAGTATCCGGCTCGGTGGAAACGAATTGCAACGATTGCATGCGATGGATATGAGGGCAAGGTCACTACTACTTTCGCGGCACTTGCCACCCTCAGCGGCGTGCTTGTCTTGTCTCTGATTTGAGACTTCATGAAGGGAACCGGGCATGTAGAGTGAATCGATCAAATTCAAACACCCACCAGCTTCGATTCTTCTGTCCCTCGGGCTACGCCTGGCACCCCTGCAGGGTGATTGTGATGCTTTACGCATTGACTGGATGCTATCAGAGTCACGTGATGACGTGTTATCATCGTAGAATCATTACGTCATTGACGAAATTTGACAGTGTGGCGTGTAATCCATCGTCGGAGGCGTAGTTGCGTGAACATAACAGAGTTCTTACTGTTCGATACATGTTTGTGGAGCTACCGGGGGCTAAAATCGGCGAAGGGAGGGGTGGTGACCGGAAATAGCTCGCGAGTAAGAGAGCACTGTCAAAGAGGAACATGAACTTTGGAAGGTCGCACGATCAGAGCATGAATTTCATTGTTAGAGTGTGTTGATAGAAACTTTTTTCCATTCTCGAGAGAAATTCGCTTATACTGGACTGAAGGACATGACAAAACTCTTAAACATTTAAACAAACAAGAATAGATAGTAGGTGTACTCATGCAAAATAAGAGAAGAAAAAGGACACCCAAACGCATACTACCCTGATATAGACAATGGCACACGAGACCATCACGCAACGTGTCCCAACCCTCGTTCCAAGTGGACGGTATCATAACCTGACTGATCCCGTAGCAACAGAACGCATGTTCCAATTTGTCATAAGAGAGATATATGCTCTCTGTCCCTCCACCAAGAAATATCCTTGAACACACCGCGGTAGTGAAAAAAATACAAGACGAGAAAAAAGGTATAATAACGACCAATCCCCCATATACCGCCGTGATTCCAACAAGAAAATGTCGGACATGATCGTATGATTGTGAGAGTGACGATGCATGTGAGTAAGGAGCAAAGAAAGGAAGGAAAATGCCTCGAGACTCCGATAAGTTTAACGAGAAGCGCGTAAAATGGTATCGTAACGCCTCGCTATGCAGTTTAATAAAACACGTGGGAAACTTAGAAACGTATGAGCAGCGCACCGATCTGTAGCTGATGAGTGTTCGAGACCGCAATTTCGGCGCTGCAACAACACAAGGAAGGGATATTTTCATCGGAGATTGGGTCGTAGGCGAGTGAGCAACAAACTGTTCAAGTGGAGAGCACCTCATGCGCGGGGCTTCTTCCAGTAATATTGCTGTGCGCGGTTAGCCATTTGCTCAATGACAGTGTTGAAGCAGGTGTGTGGAAGTATAACTTACCTTGTGCGTCTTTCTGACGGATCGCAGACCGGTGCTGCGGGTACCGGCAGTAATGGTCTCTCGCCTCATTTGGTTGGTATCCATCTCCGGAACATAATAGAATTCGTTTTCGAGGGGCTGACCGGCAGCGTCCTTGCCAGCACGAGGAATCTCACCAACACAGGGAGTGTCATCCAAGATCTTCTTGAGGTCTTGTGTGGTAAGCTGAGGCAAGGGCGTCGATGCACCACCTGCCTCTGCGTCTTTGTCTTCTGTGCTCTTCGTAATACAAGCCTTCAACTCAGCCGGCAGGTTACTGTGGATGGCAGACAGAGGTTGAGAATGAATGCGAGAAAAGGCCAACTGGTTGATAACATGGTTCCGAATGGGCGACTCTTTGAAGCGGATGGGCTCTGCGCAGCGACGCTTCGGGGACGGTGACACCAACGGAGCACGCACACGTGAGTTGTTGGGTTGAGTAGGCGTCACTGCGTTGAAGGATGCAAGACCGCCGAGGAGGTTCTGTCCAAACGGGCCGAAAGAATGCACAACAGGGTCATTCTCTTCATCGTTGTCCGAGAAGTCGTCCGCAGCGTAGTTGACGCTTGCTTTGGTGTCAACGGTGGCGCCCGCATCACGGCCAGACTTTGAGTTTGGCAGAGAAGGCCGGATGAATGTCTGGTCCGCCGAGTTGGGAGTGATAAGACTGGGGCTGCGTTCGCCAGCATCAGCGTCCTCGAACACCTGAACATGACCAGGTTGGGTGTTAGTGCCGAGACCGGCAAAATTGGGGCGACGGATGGGGCTTTGAGACACAGGCGAACGCGGAGCAACAGGAGGACTGGAATCGAAGTTTTCGGGAGCGCGGCGACGGGTGGGGGTAGGCATGCCCTCCTCTTCTGACTCCCACGACAGCTTAGGCACAGGAACAGATGGCCAAGCGATCATGACGCGGGTATCCTGTACATCCAACATGATTGCCGTCTCTGGGTTCTCTGACATGTATGTGTCTCCCTTACTCAGCTCAAAGACACGGCCCTTGCAGTGAATCTTTGCTCCATTCCAGCCCAGACACTCGACTTCGATGTAGCCATTTGGGTAGAGCGCACTTGGTGCATGGTAGGCGGCCTGGATGTGAACACGCGAGATGAGACGATTAGTAGAGAGCTGGTAGTCGGAAGTGTTTGAGCTCCGGCCCATACGTAGGATTTCACCATCTGCTGGGAGGTCTACAGTGGGTACAGCGCCAAGAGGGGTCCGCTCGGACAGAGCGGAGAAGGTGCGTTCAAAGCCCGGCCGGGCATGGCGGGGTGACGACGAGATAATGTTGGTGGATGAGGTAGGCTGCGGGGTCGGGTAGTACTTCAGCTGCTTGGGGAAGGTTGGCGAGTCTTCTTCGAACTTGCGTTTTGTGGGGGATGGGTGCGGGAAGGGTGAAGAGGAGAAGGGTCCATCTTCGCCGAAGGCCGGAAGAAGCGTTGGCGTGGCCTTTCTCGCCCGCTCCGGCTGTAGTTCAGTCGACTGCACAAGAGACTGCGGCAACCCTTTGCTCGGAGAGGCGTCCATGTCGTCTACTGAGCTCCTGGGACGCGAGACACAGCGTGTTGAGGCCGATGTGAGGGTAATGTAGACGTGACTGCTGGGAGACGGAAGGGCCGAGGAGCTGCAGAGGCGGGTGTCGAAGACGCAGAGATGGCCTCGAGGATATCTGGGAAGAAAAAGAAAGAATCTGGCTAGGAAGAGAGAAAAGCCATTCGATGACGAGGCTACGCGGTCACGACACGGTCGTCGAAGACGTCGCGGTCGCGGTTGTAGTAGCGTGAAAGAGCTCGGACCGTAGTCTGCCGCGACGAGCCAACCGGAATTGGACTTGACTACGGCTTCCCCATGGCATTGCAAGGCCTCCTGCGTCTTCTAAATAACTTCTGTGACAGTGTGCGTGTCTTGTGCTCGCTCGGCCTGTGTTAGGCGTTCACGCCAGCTGCTTCTTTTTCTCTCAATGCCCATGGCAGAGCTTGCGTTCTCGGACCATGGATGCGTCTACGAGCCTGCATGCACACGCAAGATCCGAAGACATATGTCATGTTTCCACCCTCGGCTGTATCTAGTTCCTGTATGCCGTGCCAGCCCCTCTGCGTTGCAGCTCATCCCACATTAATTCGCAGTCATTGGCAACTGGCACGCGACTGGGCTGACATTATCCACATCCATGGCTGCAGTGACAGCATTCAACCCATGCTTGCTGAGGCACACGACATGCAGATTACTTTTACATCCAACAATAAGTTTGACGAAAATTGACTTTGTGTCCGTTATACTAGGCGTCCCAAGACCCCAGGGCACTGCACAGCCATGCAGCAGCAATGGATGGGCCCGCAGCCTTGCGCAGGCACAGAGACGCAAACGATCGTCATGCGAGAGAAAAGAAAATCTTGACGCAGCGGTCGATGCAGCTAAACGCGACTGCAAACATTTCTGTGCCCAAAGTGGAGCTGAAAGACGCGACATGGCGTAAAGACGCGTTGGGGATGAAAAAGGTGGCCAGGCGAGCGCACGGTGACAGCGTTTCGGCTCAACCAAGGCCGGATGGGAGCGATCCTTCGGTACCATAGCCAAATGTCGCTATGCAATAGTGAATTTAGAAGCAAGCCTCCGCCCTCCAATTTGACCTGTAATTTGCGGATCGCTCGGTTCCTGGAGGGGCGGTTGTTTCTTGAATGCATGGCTTGATGCCGGATATAGGCCCAAGGCCAGGACAGGCGCAAACCCAAAGCACCACTCACAGTCTGCTGACTACCTGGCTCAATGTGGAAAAGTAAAAACTGCAATTGATATGGCTGGTTGGCAAAGTTGCAAGGATGGATAACCTGTCGTGTGTCTCGAGAGCGTGCGACGCGATGATTGGCTGCAAAAATCCATATATGTTCCTAAAGGAGAAAACCCGCCCCGCGAATACTTTGGGGTGTCGGAGAAACTTTCATCCCGGCAAAAAGTTCGAACAAGGGTCTAGCCAGAATTTCCAGCGACGACAAACAGCACCACCATAAGACATCAACAATGGCGAAATCAAAGGCTGTAACCACCAAGACTGACAAGGCGGCCGAAGCGCCTCTCACTACCAAGCCCACAAATGGCACTCCTTACCAGCTGGACCCGGCGCAAGTCGAGCGCGCGGCCAAGGCGCTCGTTGCGCACATGAAGAAGCATGTCGAGGAGAAGCAAGAGAAGGCACCGAAGAAGAGTTTGGCTGCCGATGAGGACGATGCCGAGGAAGTCGATGAGCCCATCTTCCTCAGCCTTTCAACCAAGAAACAGATTTCCAACACTAAGAGCATGAAGCCAGTCGCCATGTATGGTTGCACATTCTGTAGAACGAAGCACATCACTGACACGTCACAGCAAGCTCCCTCATCCCATCATCGCCGAAGACGTTCGGATATGCATTTTTACCAAAGACCCTCAGAGAGCATACAAGGATCTCGTGGCATCCGACGCCTTCCCTGCCGCGCTCCGCGGAAAGGTACAGCGCGTACTCGGCGTAGAAAAGCTCAAGAAGCGATACAAGGCATTCGAACAAAAGCGCGCGCTGCTTGCAGAGTACGATGTCTTCATGGTTGACGATCGCGTCATCAAGATTGTCGCAGAATTTTTAGGCAAGGTTTTCTACAAGAGCAAGTCCAAGCGCCCAATTCCCATTCGCCTGACCGCGGGTGCACATGTCGACAAGAGCGCAAAGAAGGACGCCAAGGAACCACAGAATGTGGTGGGAACACCGCAAGGCGTAGCAAAGGAGATTGAATCCGCTTTGAAGTCGACATACCTCAGCATGAGCCCGTCGGCGAACACCTCGATAAAGGTCGCCAACCTCTCAATGACCCCGCAGCAAATTGTCGAGAACACCACTGCTGTAGTATCTGAAGTGGTCAACAAGCACGTCGGTCAGGGCTGGCGCAATGTCCGCAGTCTTCATGTCAAGGGTCCAGCGACCAAGGCGCTGCCCATCTGGCTCGCCGAAGAGCTGTGGGTAGAGGACAGCCAAGTACGCGACGGGCCATACCAAGGCGCCATCACAGAAGACACGCCCAAGGGCAAGTCGGCAGAGCGCAAGCGAAAGTGGGATGAGTGGGAAGAGGAGCTGCTGGATGAAGAAGTCCTTGCGGCGAAGCAGGCAAGGAGGGAGGCTAAGAAGGCTAAGAAGACTGAGAAGAAGGGCTCGATTAGCAAGGAGAAGAGGAAGGCGATGAAGCAGGATGTACTCAAGTCGGTACAGACGCCTCTAATTGCCAGCTAAGTCCTTTACAGACATGCATGCATGGCACGGCGCATCTGGTGTTGGCGTTCGGGTGTTCAAAACATGTGTTTTTATGTGTAGTCGTATACCACAGACGGATATGCAGCAATTACAGCCCTGTCATTGTGCCAAGTCCCACTTCTCAATGCGCCGTCCTACTCTGTCTGCAATACCGAATAAACCTGATGTTTTTGGATCGTCCAATGTGAATGGGCGCTTTGACCATGTTCGGTTGTACCTGCCTCGGTTTGATGCTAACGTCATGCAACGCGTCTTGGATCCGTCGCAAGCCTCTTGCATTTCCAAGTCGCGCGTCTCAACTCTAGAATCACCATAATCTTTCCACGAATTTTCCAATGCCGCGCTTACTTCCCATCTCCACCTTGCTCTTGGTGGCGCAAATCTTGGCGTCACCTCTCACACGTAGCGAATCTAAACCATTGCCACTGCTCATCTGGCATGGCCTAGGCGACAACTACGCCGCCGACGGTCTGCACAGCGTCGGCGAACTCGCGAATGAGATCAACCCGGGCACCTATGTGTATTACATTCGACTCGATGAAGATCCCGGAAGCGATCGGACTGCAACGTTTTTGGGTAATGTGACTGAGCAGATTGCTCAAGTCTGCGACGACATCTCAGAACATGAGGTCTTATCGCAAGCGCCAGGCCTCAACGCTATGGGCTTCTCACAAGGTGGTCAATTTCTCCGGGGCTTGGTAGAAAGGTGCGGGGACCGCATCAACATCAGGAACTTGGTGACCTTTGGGAGCCAGCACAACGGCATCGCAAAGTACCAGATCTGTAAAGACGGAGATTGGGTTTGCAAAGGCTATATTGGGTTACTCAAAGCAAACACATGGGGTTCCTGGGTTCAAGGACATCTTGTGCCAGCACAATACTTCAAAGCCACAAACGAAACCACTGGCGAGCCTACCGAAGAATACCTGGAGGCGTCCAACTTTCTTGCGGACATTAACAACGAGCGAGCGCTGAAGAACGTCACATACGCAAAGAATCTTGCTGCGCTGGACAACTTCGTCATGTACGTGTTCGAGGAAGACACTACTGTGATACCCAAGGAGAGCGGTTGGTTTGCATACACCAACCTTACCAGCAATGAGGTGACGGAGTTGAGAGATCGCGATATCTACAAAGAGGATTGGATCGGTCTGAAGAAGCTGGATGAGAAGGGTGGTCTCCATTTCAAGTCCACCAAGGGCGGGCATATGCACTTGGGTGACAAGGTGTTGAAGGATGTTTTCGAGACCTACTTCTCCCCTGAAGGAACGAAACGGGGTGATTTGGTCGACGACGCGCAGGAGATAATGGAGTTGTAGAGCACTTGTCCATTCAATTGACACACCATTTGTCAATCTATTTGAGTAAAGCTGATTAAGCGTATTGGCCCGATCCTATTTGCAAATAGAAGCGCAGGCTCGCTACTTTTCGATTACGGCATTTTGCTCGCATCAGGCCGGTAACTGGTTTGCTTGCCACTTGTTGTGCTTGCTGCATGGTGAAGTAAGGAACGGTGGTGTAACCGTCGCGTACGTACGGATGCCCAGTTCTAGGACCACAAGCCATTCATACAAAGGTCACTGAAATCCTCACAAGAGTATAATTACTTGTTGCGCTTGGCCCAATTCTGCCGAGTTATACATCATACCCAAAAACATCAGCAGGCCATCCAATCATCAGGGGTATTTGTGTGCGCTCCCCCGGACCGGAGGCTTTACGGCAGACGTCATGCTTGGGTGGGTCATGATGTGCATCAGCCTACACGCCAGTGCTGCTCAAATCGAGTTAGTCTTGGCCTCTCCGTCCTTTAAATTCTCCAAAGTCTCCCAGAGTCTTCGATGTAACAGTATTGCCCACCGCGGCCCCTCTCCACTCTCTCATTTTTGATTCCATCGATCCCGCTGAGTTGGTTACTCTGCAGACAGTTCCAAAAGCTTTATCGATAAGCCTCTTGCTTACGATCACCATCAGATTGCACTTGAAGAAATACAGAGTCCACCATGTCTGTCTCAGCAGCATTAAAGAGTCGGGTTCGCAGGCCGAGTTACCTCAAGAAGCTTGCCAAAGCTGAGGATTTACTCCACCACTTCCCCAATGGAGCGTACATTGGTTGGAGTGGCTTCACCGGTGTGGGATATCCAAAGTAAGTGCGTCTTTTTCTTCAGTCGTACGAGACATCATACGAAGAATCCTCCACAACCCTCTAGAATATGCGGTGAGATTGCGTCTCGTGTTTGGAGGTTGCCAGACACCTAACCGTAGTTCCGAGGGGGAACGGAAGTTTGGCCAGGGATGAAAGCCGAATTATCCCCGACTCCACAATTTGACTTATGCATGGATCCAGTCAAGACAAATAGTCAGGACAAGTCAAGAAATCGGTCTTGGCTATGGATACTATAGAAGACATGCTACTTTGGATTCAAGCTTCGCTTTCAGCATTGCTCGTTCTGCTGGACTAACATGACGACAGGAAAATCCCCACCGCCCTAGCGGACCATGTCGAGAAGAACAATCTTCAGGGTCAACTAAAGTATAACCTCTTCGTCGGTGCCTCCTCAGGGGCTGAGACAGAGAACCGATGGGCGCGGCTGAACATGATTGAGCGCCGGTCTCCGCACCAGGTCGGCAAAGAAATCGCCAAAGGCATCAACAACGGTAACATCAAATTCTTCGACAAGCACCTGAGTATGTTTCCTGTCGATTTGATGTATGGGTAAGTAAACGATTCCAAGAATTCTGAAGAGTGGCCAATACTAATTGGACAAGCTTCTACACGTTGAATAAGCCTCAGAACAAGCTGGATGTTACCATTGTTGAAGCGTCTGCTATCACCGAGGACGGTGGCATCATTCCCGGCGCCAGTGTTGGTGCTTCACCCGAACTTGTTCAAATGGCGGATAAGATTATCATTGAAGTCAACACTGCTGCTCCTTCATTTGAGGGTCTCCACGATATTACCATGACTGACCTCCCACCACGCCGCAAGCCGTACCTCATCATGTCTCCAGAAGACCGCATCGGCACACCTCACATCCCTGTCGACCCTGAGAAAGTGGTTGCCATTGTGGAAAGCGACTATCCTGATCAGACCCAGCCCAACGCTGCCGAGGATGAAACCTCGAGGGCTATTGCTGGAAACCTGATTGAGTTTTTGCAGCATGAGGTCAAGCACGGCCGCCTGCCTGACAATCTGTTGCCCCTTCAGTCCGGCATTGGAAACATTGCCAATGCTGTCGTTGGTGGTCTTGCTGTAAGTTGTTGCCGCATCTTCTTCTTAGCATTCCACAGTCTAATAAGCCCAGTCTGGCGGTGCAAACTTCAAGAACCTCAAGGTATGGACCGAGGTTCTTCAAGACTCTTTCCTGGATCTTTTTGACTCTGGAAACCTGGACTTTGCAACTGCTACTTCGATTCGATTCTCGCCTACTGGCTTCGACCGCTTCTACAAGGGCTGGGACCAGTACGCGCACAAGCTTTTGCTCCGCTCGCAGCAAGTGTCCAACAGCCCCGAGATTATCCGACGTCTGGGAGTGATTGGTATGAACACGCCTGTAGAAGTTGACATTTATGCGCATGCCAACTCTACGTGCGTCATGGGCAGCCGGATGCTCAATGGTCTTGGAGGATCTGCCGACTTCCTCCGTTCGGCCAAGTATTCCATCATGCATACGCCATCGACTCGCCCATCCAAGACGGACCCAACAGGTGTTTCTTGCATTGTGCCCATGTGCACTCACATTGACCAGACGGAGCACGACCTCGACGTCATTGTCACCGAGCAAGGCCTGGCGGATGTGCGGGGTCTCTCGCCCAAGGAGCGTGCCCGTGTGATTATCAAGAAGTGCGCTCACCCTGACTATGTTCCTATTCTGGAGGACTATTTCAACAAGGCCGAGTTCGAGTGTCTGAGGAGGGGCTGGGGCCACGAGCCCCATCTGCTGTGGAACAGCTTCGACATGCACAGGCATTTGCACGAGAAGGGAACCATGAAGCTGCCCAAGTGGGACTACAGCAGCAGTGCGTAGGAGTTGGGACAGACTGATATGTTCAATTCATGGCATTTGGCCCATGACACTGAGGGTGGTTTTGAAGCCGTTCTTTTCTTTTTCGTTCTTATAAAACTCACAATGCAATTTAATTAGCGCCTCGAGTACTGTCTCCAGATTGCAAGGTGGTGTTTAGTTTTGGTGATTCGTTCCAGTTGCCATCTCTATTTTGTTTTTCCACCTTGTCGTGTAGTTGAGCAAGTCTGACTTCTGGACTGGAGAGCGACGAGAGCTAATATTAGCAGTAGCGGGGTAGCCCAAGAGACAGAGTCGTAGAGTCGAAAACTCTGCTTAGACCAGCCGTTCGGCTGCGCATTGCGGGCATGCACGCGCTCTTACCGCCCACTATTGGCATGGTGCATGTTGGCGTGACATCGCCACCCACTAGAGCGCACGCGTCGGAGAGCACATGACCGCGCGGCTCACAAATGGCTTCAGTCACTCGACGCCCAAGATAAACCCCCGATTCTGCCCTCATAACCCCAACCAGGACGCGCCGTGAAGCCTCGCCGCCCCCTTGCCTTGCCGTGGACCGTCTCTCGCGCCGTCGACCACTGTCCTTGCCGCTTCCCAACGGGGAACTAAGCCCGCCCGTTCGCGTTTCTACCCACTGCTATTTCGCGTAGAGCGCACCCACAGCGACACGTCTCCGACCATCGCTCCCTCACCAGACTACGCCCATTGCCACGCCCGAGATCCCTGCCGTGTCCCTTGGTTGTCTCGCTCAATATTGCTGTGTCCAAATTGTGTCTCTGGCGCCTGTTCCGGACGCCTATCCCAACCGCTAGCTGCTGCTGTCTCCTACCCCGCCGCCACGTCCGCCCATGATGCGTAAGTGTCGCGTTCCCCAAGCCGAGCTCTTACCGTGGTACTCACACGTCCATTGCGCCATCAGAAGCCCCCGACTCTGCCCTGCCAGCATCCAATGCTAGTCCGCATAGCCCAGACTTCCGGGCCTCACAGGAATCCGTTCACTCGGCTGTGTCCAGCACCTTTTCCGCCCCAGCCCTGGCCTCTTCCTCGAGCACCCTCTCCACTTCGACAATGACAGAAACCGAAAGCAGCGCCCCTTCCTCGACCAATGTAGAGAGCCAGAGCAAATCTGCCGTCGCACCACCGCCAATGCCCGAACCCACGGCCCAGACCCCTGGCGCAGACGCGCCAGCGGCACCGCGTATCGACACTGCTGCCGCCAAAGAGTCGCCATCTAGTGACACCGCAGCCAGCCCCAAAGCCCTCGAGTCTCCGGCAACCCAAGGCTCCAAGAGAACTGCCGACGGGTCCTTGAAAACTGCCGGTGCGCCATTGGAAATCCCTGCTTCCTACAGACCCATGGCTGCCCACAAGAGAAACAAGAGCATGGACACACACTCGGGTACTCGCATTGGAGAGGTTTGTCGTCTGGACTCAAGGCCATATGACTGAATGCTGATGCCAATGCAGCTATCTGCCCAGCTCAAGACGCGCCTTTCCTACGCCATGGTCAAGGTCCAGAATGGCTGGGAGAAGCAGTCGCTCGACGAACTCGAAGAAAACCAATCGCAGCGCGGATCGCCCAATTCTGCTCCTGGAAGGGGTGACTCGCTGGCATTTGACTCGCCTGCTGATATGGACCGACGACGGAGGCCGAGCGGAGTGTCGGATGTATCTGACCAGATGATCATGTCCCCAGTATCTGATCCGGCGCGATCGCATGCGGGAACGCCAGGTGGTCAGTCTTCCCATGTTTTGGCAAAGACTTTGCTGACATTTCCTAGCATACTGGACACCAGCTACACGGCCTGCAATGCATGCTACTGCAAACCTCCTCTCCGTCACTGGTGCTCAGCATGGCCACAGCCATGGCCTCGCTGCAGCTTCCACATTTCAAAATGGCCGAAGACGCCGGACTACAGTCTCACATGTGCCCCCTCCTCTTTTAGGAACAGGCCAAAGGAAGTACTACAGCGATTTGAGTGGGGACATGCGATCACCAGCAACCCCCAGAGCAGGAATCCTTCGTATGCCCAGCCAACAAGCAGAGAAGGATGCCGTCGACACTCTGTTATTCATGAGTAGTCCAAACAACTCGCAGCGTTTTCCTACAGGAGGGCCTCCCGAGCCCAGTCCTCTAAGGACCGAGGCACCCCAGAGGCGAGTCATGTTCGAAGCATATCCTCCCCAGGATAAGCATGTGGTGTATCATTCTGCTATGCCAGCTCCTCCCCACCACAATCAACATGGGCCTTACCCAGCTTATCCTGCGAGATAGTTGTGGGAACGATTTTTGCGTAGTATTTGGGTCTTTATTTTCTTTACGCTATTCTCACAGCTCGACCGTAGCATTGCATTGCATGGGTGGCGTCGCGATACCTGTTACAAGCATGCTGTCTTTATTCTTAACTCATTGATGCATATCACTTGGCTCATTGCGCATACGGAGGGAGCACTCATTGGTTGCTTACCGTCATCCAACTTTGGATAGCTGGGAGGATTGATTGATGCTCATCATTGTTTGTGGACATGGCTTGGCTGCTTGCCCTGATCAATCCTATGTCGTCCTAGGCCTGGGCCTTTGTTTTGCACATAAAAGTTGGTTTGGAGCGTTCGTTGCTGCAACGAGCAGAGAGTATTATTTACGACTATGTAACGATTACATGAAGATGAGCAACCAAGCAAAAATAAATCAAAACAAATCATGTTGAAGATGATGATGCAGTAAAGTTGTGATGCCATTATTCGTTGCTGGTGTATTCATGCTCCAAAGTGTGCTGCATAAAAAAAAAGCACGACGCCCATAATACTATGTTTTCCTCGAGATCCAAGATTGGACGCGTCAAAACCATTCCTTGCTGACCCATCATCATCATCCATCCATCCCTACATGACCTTCATCCCGAGTGGTAATCATACAACCAATGCCCTCATATAAAAGAAAAAGAAACAAAAACTCCGTTTCCCAGCGTGCCCAACAAAGTTTTAACAGAAAAATAAAGACGAGCACTGATTATGAAAGAAGAAGAAAAATAACCTTCCTCACCAACCCACCCATTTGTACACACACACAGTGAGAGAGAGAGAGTCAGAGAGACAAAACATCTTGACCCTTTTTTTCTTCTTCTTAAAAAGCCTGCGCAACACCACTCACCTTCCTCTGCACAATACCACCAGCCTCCCAATGATTTACGCCGCCCCGTCCTTCCTCGGCAATCTTGCCACTGACATCTCTCCTGCGCCCAGGGACGCCCAGATCTGCGTCGTCAAAGGAAAAAGTGCCCGTGTAATCGACACCGCTTCTGCTGATGACGCGCGGAGACTGGTGCTTGACGGGGGTCGAATGGGCTTCGCCCGTGCGCTTGATGGACGTGTAGCTTTTCTTGTTGAGGGAAAAGGGCGCGTTGGTGGGGGGTGGAGCGGCACCGGTGTCATTGACAGCGTATTGTTTTGTTGCACTGGGGAAGTGGTTGGGTTGGCGGCGGAAGGAGGAAGTGGGCTTGGTGGGCGAGCTAGATAGGTGCATGCTGGGGGATTGGGCATTGCGCACGGCGGCGGCGGCTTCTTGGAGGTTGCCGTAGCGGCGCGATTTGGGCGTTGAGGAGCGCGATTGAGGGCGGTCAAGGTAGTCTTCGGTTGTAAGAGCGTGCTGGGGTCCGCTGGTTTGTGGGTACGAGGGAGGCGGTGTGCTTTGTTGGTAGTGTTCAGCCATGTCGGAAAGAGAAGGTGGGTTCATGCGGAGAGGTCGTGGCAGCATTGCGTCTTCAGCGTTGGCGTCGTCTTCGGGGTCTGACACGACTTCGTAAGCCGTCACGGTGCTGTATCCTTTGTTGGCGTTTGTCGAGGCGAACATGGATTGCTTGGGTGCTGAGGCAATGTGTTCATCGTCGTGGGTGTCGTCTTCTTGTTCGGTGGAAACGAACCAGTTGTCTTCTCGAAGGCTTCGCTGTGAGTTCCGCTGGAGAGAGAGATCGCCGGTTGCTTCTTGCTTCTCTTCCTGTGTTACAGGCGAGTAGGCCTTGTAGTGTTCCTTCTTGCTTGCAGTGGTGACGTGGGAGCCAGCGCGTGAATGCCGTTTGATGTTTCCTTGACCAGTGAGCATGGACTTGCGCTGCGCCAAAGTGAGGTTATCGTCGTCATCACGAAGGAGATCATCACGATGGTTAAGGTTCTTCCGGGATTGGTGTGCTGAAGGCGGCTGAGAGTACATGGAGAAACGTTCCCTCGACTGACGAGCCGAGGCCGGGGTATGTGGCGAGTAGACCGTCTCGGATTTTGTGCGTGTGTGAATGAAGGCAATCTGTTCCTTGGTTGGGCTTGGAACGTCCGGGTAACTCTGCGACTCAGCTTTCGATCTGCGGTCACTGTAAATTGTGTTCTGATCGCTCAAGTGCTTCTCTTGGTTGCTAGTGAGAGGCTGCATGGCCGAGATGGACGAGTTTTTATGCTTGTGCTTGTTCTTTCTGCGCGATGTGAGGTTGCTCTCGAGCGGGTTCATGTCTGGCGGCAGCTTTGAAATCTTGCGGAACACGAGAGCCATGTACATGTCCAGGAATGTTGAAACCAGATGTAAAGCACCAACGGCAATGGCGGTAAGCCAGGTGGTGAAGAGAACTTTATTAGTCTCGCCGTCTGTGGGAAACATGGTGACCCAACGTCCGTGATCCCCAGCCTTCATGTCGTAGTTTCGTCGGGCCATCAAGACAGTAAAGACATAGAAAGGAATGAAGCCAGCATCAGTGACAAGCGCGAAGAAATGATAACTGGCTGAGCTACCAGCTGGTCGGTTCTTAGGATTACGGATCAAGTGGTATATGGCATACAATGAGATGACCAGGTCCACACCGGGCTACATCTGTTAGCCGTGCATTTGTGAATTTGTTCCTAGGCACTTACTGGTATCCTCATGATGTAGCCTTCTGTGTCTTGGGCACCACGAATAAAGATGCCACACAGTAATACTCCTACTGCGCCAAGAAGAGTGACTATTCGCAGACCAAACTGTGTCCATCGCGCAACATCGATGAAGAGCCTTGTCTTGGGGCTCATGGGCTTGGCCTTGGTGTTTCCATATGGAAGGATGAGATAGCTGTCGGGATGCTTGTTGAAGTCAATCAATGGCCCCTCTGGCTTCTTCTTGGGTGGCGGCGGCGGCATGCGACTGGCTCTGGTAACTGCCTTTGGGTCAAATATGGGCTGAGAAGGATCTATGTCTGCCATTGAAGTCATTGGGTTTGCATATGCATATGTATAGGGCTGCCAGCGGCCCGCCATGGTTGCGATAGAGAGTGAAGAAGCGACAAGAATACCTTCAGCCCACAACCGTCAGCACAGGAGGTGGCGAAGTTTTCTCTCGCCTGTCGAACAGGAATGCGAATGCCAGCTGAGGTACATGGGCCGGCGTGCGGACAGGGTCGGATATGTAGGTAAATACTGGGGTTGCTATGACAACAATCAATATTTGAGCAATGCAAATCCCGCACCGTCATGACGTGAAGACGCACGGCTGGGATGGGCCAATGCATTGACTAGCGACCGCCACGAGCTGCTGAAACCCACGGTAGCCAGGAACGTGTGGGGGGCTGTGCGGGTTGTGTCCGACTTGCATGGTGATAGCCTGGTGGGTCGGAGTCACAGGCCGAGCTGTCGTCGCCGCAATCGCAGCTCGGCAATTTGCGGCTCTGTTGGACGGAAATGCACATGCATCTTTCGGGATAGAATGGAAAAACAATGCCTGGATGCGCGACTTACAAATCGGGCGTCTGAGAGCTGAAGCTGTGCGCGGTGGTCCTTAGTCATCTTCCGACTTTTTGGAGTTGTGATTGACGCTACCGGCTGCAAGGTCCTTCACACCATGTTCCTTTCGCGCTACTTCGGGAAAACGCCCTACGTCTGTGCAAGCTGCGCGCGAGGAAAAACAAATACAACGGTGCGCTGGAACCATGCTGTTCCTTTGTCCCAACATGTGGCAAGCATCAGTGCTGCGCGAGCCCGACCTACGATAAGGCATCCAACTTCTTTTGCGGCCTCGGTACCCGTCATCTCTCAGCACCATGACTACAGCACGGCAGTACATACGCGAGGGCCCCTTCGTGTTGCCATCATCGGCTCTGGCCCGGCGGGCTTCTATACTGCCTACCGGCTCATGAACAAGAACCACAATGCCGTCGTCGACATGTACGAGCAGCTTCCCGTACCCTATGGACTTGTCCGCTACGGTGTAGCGCCCGACCATCCAGAGGTCAAGAATTGTCAGGATACTTTTGAGGAGGTCGCACAATCGCCGCGCTTCAATTACATTGGCAATGTCAAGGTCGGATACGATGTCGAATTGGCTAAGATGAAGCCCCACTACGATGCCATTCTTTTCTCGTATGGCGCCAGTGAAGATAGGCAGCTCGGTATACCTGGAGAGGATCTGCCGGGCGTGTATTCAGCTAGGTCGTTTGTCGGGTGGTACAATGGCCTACCGCAGTTTCAAGGCCTGAAGCCAAACCTACAGGCCGGCGAGCAGGCAGTTGTTATAGGTCAAGGAAATGTGGCCCTGGACGTTGCGCGAATCCTGTTGAGCCCTGTGGATACACTCCGCAATACAGACATTGCTGAACAGGCTATCCAGGCACTGTCTGAGAGCAAGGTTCGGTCTGTGCGGGTAGTGGGAAGACGTGGTCCGATACAAGTAAGCTCAACCCTCCCATGGTCTACAACGCAGTACTGATGAACACCCAGGCGGCCTTTACAGTCAAAGAAGCCCGTGAGCTTATGCAAATACCGTCAGTCTCATTCGAACCCATTGACCGCTCCCTGTATCCTGCGGACATCAAGAAGCTCCCACGTGTGCAGAAACGGATTGCCGAAGTACTCCTCAAGGGTTCTAAGACTCCTGCCCAAGATGCCACACGGTCATGGGCGCTCGAATTCATGCAGGCTCCCAAGGCCATGCTTGCCAACACGGACCACCTCTCGTCGATAACCTTCACAAAGCAGCGCTTTGTAACAGATGGTGACCCATTTGACCAACGGACTCGTGTTATGCCTACAGAAGAAGAGACGAAAATGGAAGCATCTCTCGCTTTTCGGTCTGTGGGCTACAAGTCGACAGCACTTCCTGGGCTCTCAGACATTGGCGTTCCTTTTGATGATAAGCTAGGCATTATCCCCAACGACATGCACGGACGCGTTATCACACCGTCGGCCGGCCCAGGAAACTTGACCGCCGGCCATGTCTCCGGTTTGTACTGCGCAGGCTGGGTTAAACGTGGGCCAACCGGCGTGATTGCGAGCACTATGCAGGACGCCTTCTCCTCTGCCGATATCATTGCCCAAGATTGGGAGGCGGGTGTGCCTTTCTTGAATGATACGAGTAGTGGCAGCAAAAGTACGGGCCTTGGATGGGAAGGTCTCAAGGAGGCTGTGGAGAGTAAAGGCGTCAGGCTGCTCACATGGTCAGACTGGAAGAGGATTGACGAGGCAGAGCGAGAGAGGGGCAAGGCAAAGGGAAAACAAAGAGAAAAGTTCCAGAGTATAGAGGAGATGCTTAGCGTCTTGGACGCATAGACTTGGAAATAGCATAATCTATCTTTGACTCTATCCATTCAGTGTGGAACAAGTCCCTATGTTTGCCGGAGGATATTTGGGGCTTGGAAGGATGTTCCCGCTAGTTGCATCCAACACCAAGCACGGTTGTGCCTGCATTGCATTCGCTTACTATGCAGGTGCCTGATACACTGAAAGTCTACTAGCTAGTTTAGCGTTGATTTCCATCTGCAGGTGCTTTAGTACACTGTTAATCTACCAACATAGCGTTGATTTCTGCAAAACCCAAACGAGTGCGTCATAGAGTTGATGTGACATTACAAGCCCAACGCCATGAACAAAGAAAAAGGTATCTCGCAATCAAATCGTAACCAAACGCCATACCCGACAGTCCCAAGTGCCATTATACGAAATTGAATTGCTCCACACTGTCTCAGAGCGTCCGCCAGAAATAGTTTGTGTAAAAGTGCCGTGAGAACTTGGGATCAATGTTCACGACATGCACGTCTCCCTTTGCAGCGTTGCGAATGATGGCCTTGTTGTACTCGCCGGTAGTGGGGTCCGCTTCAACATCGATGCCGAGAGTGCGGTAGAGCTTGAGTTTCAGTCTGAAATACTTGTTAGCATATGTGGATAGTGCGTTGTGCTTGGGATTATTGACTGGAACATGTATCCGGTAGAAACATGTCTGCCAGCTTCTGTTCCGTCTCATGGTAAGCATGGACTTACACTGTAGCATCCTCGCCCGCCCTGGGCTCAACACCGCCTTCAACACCCTCCTCTTCTAGCTCGCTCGCTACACTTCCTAGCCGTGCCAGGTCGCTCTGCAGCCTCTCGCCTTCAATCTCCAGATCACTCGCTTGTTTCGCAATCTTGAATTTCTCCGTATCGAGCCTCAGAATCTCAGCAGCATGGTTGGTTGGGTTGTGCTGGGCCAGGGTGTGGTTGTGGTTTGCGGAGAGTGTTTGGTGAGTCCGGTTTAGAGCGCTGAGCGAGGACTGGATGGATCGAAGGTGTTGTGTGCGGAACTCGCTCAGCGTACTGAGAGACTCGTTGATGCGGTGAAGCGAGGTCTTGTCATTTCCAATCTTGAAGTGTGAGGTGCATTGCGCAATGAGCTGTTGCTGTGTTAGTTGCCATGAGCAAATCGCATAGACGGAGTATCCCTTACGGCAGCGGGGTCTTCGTCGAGAAGCATCGTGGATGACAGGTTTGAGTCGCGTGATGTATGTGCGGGTGTGTATATGTGTAGAGCAAACGTATTGTTGGTTGTGTTCTGGTAGGCGGATGGTCATGTGTCGCGACAGCAGCGTGGTGTTGATGTCTTGTTTGTATGGTCCGTGCGCGACACTCGCGTGCATGGCAACGGACGGCTGCGTCTCGTGTGGCGGTGGCGCGGGGCACAAGCGTGGCGCCATGCGAGGGCTGCAAGCCCGAGGCGTACGTCACGGTAAAAGATCGCCTGCTCGGCTCTGGCAGCTGGAGCTTTCACGAGACCGCCCGTTCTCTGCCGACGAACACCTCCACATCCGCCAACCCTACGACATTAACCACCCAGCGCCGTTGTGGCACACGCATTTTTCCTGGTCTCCTCACAACACCAGCAGCCACCATGCCGCCGTCATTACCGTGTGAGTGGGATAACGACTTCTGGGCCGACGAACGCTCATTCCCCTTAGATGCTGCCGACGTTGAGTCGCCGCTCAAGCCCGAAGAGCTACAGGTCCTCCGAGCACAGTACGAGAAGGAGGGCGAATATGTTGGCCTGCAGACAAAGTTCAACTACGCATGGGTACGACTTCCCCGCTCTGGCTGCTGTATCTCCGCATGTGCAAGGCAGCATCCGCAACAACCAAGCTCATGGTCGTCTAGGGTCTAATCAAGTCCACCTCTCGTCCCGACCAGCAAGAAGGTGTGCGCCTGCTCTCCGAGATCTTTCGCAACTCGCGCGAGCGTCGGCGCGAGTGCCTGTACTATCTCGCGCTTGGCAACTACAAGCTCGGCAACTACGCTGAAGCCCGACGATACAACGAGCTCTTGCTGGAGCTGGAGCCTGCGAATCTGCAGGCCGCCAGTCTGAAGAGCCTCATCGACGAGAAGGTTGCCAAGGAAGGACTGGTGGGAGCCGCGATTGTGGGAGGAATCGTTGTTGCGGCCGGTGTGGTGGGAAGTTTGCTGCTGAGGGGTGGCCCGCGCAGGTCATAAAATGCCGTCATCTCAGCAACGCTTCTCAGCCCCCATGGTGATGGACGAAGGGCGGCAGGTTTGGCATTTAGCTACGTTGATGATACAAACACATGGACAGGCGTTGGTGGGCTCTATACCTCTGGCCAAGATGGTCGAACATCGTGGCATTTGAATATTTGTAGCAGATAGGAAAATCTTGCGATTCGCGTTTGTGACTACGGAGCGAGCCTTAGTGGCTCTCGGCGTCTGCTGTCTTGTTTGAACGTGATGGCTTCAGTAGGTGAGTGGACATGGAAGCAAGTAGAAGACGACCGAAGCTCGGAGACAAGCAGCGGAACGACCACGGAGTCTGATCAACGGGCCATTGTTGCAAACAAAAAGACACACAACGCGACCTGGTTGTCTTCTTGCTTTGACTCTCCACTCCGCCCACAGGACTAATCCGGCGTTTTTTTCCCAGCACTCGTTAGACGAACTGCGATCGTCCAGACCGGTGCGGCGGGGCGAATCGCTGGACCCTGCTCTGATAACAACGTCATCTCCGCCTGACAAGTTCGGCTCCAAGCCGCTGAAAGCTTCGCCTTGACGCTTCCTCACACCGACCGGCACCCTATTTGAAGCCTTTGGACCTCGCGGCCATACGCCGTACCTCCTTGTCTCCACAACGCGCCCTTGCTTGGACAGCATCACCGCCGACGGTGCATGACAGGGCTGTGGCCATATATTCCCGACGGCAGCTTCCGATCCGAGCCTGTGACTCTTTGCTACTAGAGCGTTACTTCCCGGCTTGGTCTCTTGCACCAGACCGCCCTAGAACAATTCTTATTACCTAGTATCCTGCTCTACGCACGCTGCGGCCGCTACCATGGATCAGTCAGGCAATCAGAATGCGCAATCACAAACCCAGCGGTCCGGTCACCGCGACATGATGTTCTGCCACGAGTGCGCCGACGAGTGGTATCGGGACGAACATGGTCTGTCTTGCCCAGAATGCGGCTCAGACTTCACAGAGATCGTGAGTTGAAGCCGTCAGACCCAGCTTCCAACTCACAGCACGAGACGAAGCGGACATTAATCAACTTTTGCTAACGCGGAGCAGATAGAAGAGAACAACGATCCCCGGGACAGCATCATGTTTGGGCATGATGACGACTCTGGCTCTTTGCACGATCATGGAGAAGGTCAACCTCACCGCCATCCTCACCACAATTCGTCGCAGAACGAGGACCCCGAAGAGGACGACATCAGCAACTTTCGATTCGTGCAGACAGCACCCGGACGTTATAACCTTCAGGCGACTGTCACCAGATCCGTGTCTCCCCATGGACCTATGCCGCCAGGATCCATTGGCGGCTTCATGGCCATGCTGAACGGGTTAACGGGCGCCGCACTACGGCCACAGGGCCAGCAGCAGAATCCGGGACAGGGCCAAGACCAAGGTCAGGGCCAGGGTCAGGGTGAGGGTCTCTTTTCTGGCCCTGGATCCAATTCGAATCAGTCTGCCTTCCATGAATCACAGAATCAAGGAGCACAAGGAGGACCTCAGATCCGCGGAGGAAGGTTTACGTATCACGGCGGAGTCCGCATTTTCCCCCCAGACGGCAACAGCAATGGGCGGGCCGAGCCTGTGGACGAGCTAACCAAGTAAGCAAGCGCACTGATTGATAACAAGGCGGTTGCTAATAAAGTGGATAGCGTTATGACGGGGCTCTTTGCCGCATTTGGCGCGCCTCCAGGGCACATCCACGCTCACGCGCATGCTCATCCTCAAGGTGGGCAGCGCACTTTTGGCGGCGAGCACAACCTTGGCCCTGGGGAACAGTTCATGGGCAACCCCATCCTCAACCTGTTCTCTGCAATGGGCATGATGGGTCCCGGTGGAGGCAACATGGGAGACTTTGTCTATTCACAAGAGGGGCTTGATCGCATTGTCTCCCAGCTCATGGAGCAGACGGCGACCAGCAATGCACCAGGCCCCGCTACGCAGGCTGATATCGACGCCCTACCCCGGAAGGAGGTTACCGAGGAGATGCTAGGCGAGGAGCACAAGGCTGAATGCAGCATATGCATGGATGAGGTCAACATTGGCGAACAGGTGACGATGTTGCCGTGCAAGCATTGGTTCCATCATCCGTGCATATCGGCATGGCTGCTAGAGCACGATACGTGCCCGCATTGCCGAAAGGGCATCACCAAGGGTGGGCAGGGCCAGTCGAGCAACCCTGCTTCGTCTGGTGGTCAGGAGGATCCCACATCGCACATGCCCGGTTCGTTCAATGCGGGTTCAGATGATGCGCACGATGTGCATGCAGGATCTCCAGGTCCACAGTCCCCTAATCAGGGCAACTTGTCTAATAATAACGGAGATGCAGGGTCGAGTAATGGCGGCATCAGCGACCGGATACGAAGGGGTCTGTTTGGATCTCCGCAATAAGTGGGCAGCAAGCACAGCTGTCTTTCGTTATGAAGCTAACCCTCTTTCTTTTTTCTTGATGCATAGGGCGGAACCACTTGAAACGAGGCAGAGAGGTTTTCAAAGAGGCGAGACAAGGCCGGCGGGACAAGAGGTTGTGGACACGAACGGGGCGAGAGTGGACGACGGGAAGTCATGACGAGCAGCAGGCCTAGTCTTGGATGGGCTCGGCGGGTTTCTTCGCCACAGATGAGTAGGGACCGTCTCGGGGCAGAGGGGGGGGGGCACAGACGGAGACGGGGCAGTATGCATGTGTTGGTTCCACGTGTCGAAGCGAAGGTACTCCACCGCCAGTTTGTGCTCAAGAGGGTAATGGGAGTAGTAGTGTGCAAGCAGCCGAGGCGAGAGCTCCCAGGCGCGGGTGGCGAAGTGGACTTGCAGCAACAGCAGCACGAAGTCGGCGTCATCGGTCGTGGGCATGAATCGAGATTGTGCATTGGCGTCAAAACCAAAGTGGGTTCGTGGGTTGGGAGTTTTGATAGTATTTGGTTTGATAGTGTTTCTTGTCCCCCCTCCCCCGCGTGCTTGATTAGCGGCCCCCCCCTTCCCCTTCCCACTCCCCCTCCGTGGCGCATAGTATGTGTATTATTTGTTTTTCCTCTCTATTCCCTTATGGACCAGAAGGTTTCGGGTAGCATAGTCACGGGCGCATTTGGAAAGCTAGTCTAGTCTGGATTGGGGTTGTCTTCTTTTTCTCTCTTCCTTGGTTTTTGCTATAATTGGAAGTGATGGGGGAGAAATGTATTGAATTGCATATTGTTTTGCACAAGTTTAGTTCATGGAAAACCATTGTATACGATGAACATGGGGGGCCAGCAGCTGCAGCTTGCTTAAGTCGCTACTAAATTTGACTTGACCGCTATTATGCCTCCTATGATGTATGTAGAAAAGACAGGGTGTTTGAGAGAGAAAAAAAGAGAAAAAAAGAAAGAACTCCGGTGGTAAAGGAACTGCCGGGGTAAGCTTACCATTTTTTTCCGTGATTTTTTTTCTGTTTTGTCTTTTCTTCTTCCGTCCGGCGGCCCTTTCCCGCTCAAACGTGCCAAGACCCCTGCTACCTATCTATCTATGTATGTTTGTGTATGCATTCTCACCGGGCTTAAGCGGTGTCGAGGAGGCGAAACAGACTTTTGTTCTTCTTTCTCTATCTCTTTCATGCTTGCTTATCATTGCGTATCACGCCGCTCATGACCATACACACATGTGCAAATGCAAGTTGGTGCATGTACTATGTATGGTGGGAAAGTAGTGCCGAACGGGCTGGATATGTGTGTGTGTGGGGAAACGGATGATCTTGGGATGGATTTGGCAGGCAAGCAAGAAGCGGTGGAGAGAGTGTGTGTTCGGCGTAAGAGTGACATGAAGATGGGATGAGGACAAGAGGCGAGGCGCGTGCGTGGCTGGGCTAGCGCGGGGGAGGAGCAGGGAGCAGAGGCGGCGCTTGTTCAACGGGCAGGCGGGTGCGGCTATGCAGGGTTAGGGTGCGGTATGGGTGATTGGGTTCGAGGTGTGAATGGGTGTGCATATGGGATGCGGTGAGCAGGGAGAAGGCTTTTTTCTCTCTCTCTCTATCTCTATTCTTCATCTGCTTGTTTGAGTGTGGCTGTTTAGTTTGCTTGACCCAATCGAGTCGTCATGTGTGGTGTGTCATTGCACCAGCAAGCGGTCGTCTCAAGAGACTACTTTTCCTAGGGCGATCGGAGCATGATACAGCATGGGGTGGAGAGACGAGCCGAGGTGCGACAGGGTAGGGCGCCTCTGGGCCTTTGGCGAGTGGAAAAAAATGATGCTGATGGTGCGGATCGCCCGAACAACGCATCAACGCATCGACCGCCTGTTTTTTTTTCCTTGCCTCTCTGCCAAAGGGAAAATAAGCCCAGCCCTGTTTTTTTTCTTCTGTTGGGCTGGTAGGGCGGCTGCATGACCGAGGGTGCTTGCTGGCTAAGCCCTGTTTTGCATGGGGAGTTTTATGTAACTAGATATATTATTATACAGCACTGTCTGTGCAAACGTTCCAGGGCGTTCCCATGCTGGGCCGGCGAGTACAAAGAGGCACACTACGAACGGTTCTTGTGGTCGAGCAAAAAAGAAAAGGCCGTGTGTAGGTTCCTGCAGGCAATTGGCGTTCGCATCATGCCGAGTCACACCTTGACGCGTCGTGTCCGTGCCTCGCCCAGCACTTGGGGCAATTGGAGGGGCACATGGGCAGTTTCGCTCATGGCACGCGCAGAGCACCAGAGGGCAGAAACGGTGTTTTGCAGCTTACCGCGCCTGCACGACAAAATGCTCGCAGCGCCCCGGAGCTGTTCGAGGCACGTCTTGGACGCGACGTGGTGGTACTGACGTGCAGAGCTGTGATTGGCGAATGGCGGCACCCGGGAGCTCTGGTGGAGACGTGCAGTGTTGGAGAGACGTCGTGCGTATTGTAGAGGCCGACATGTGGCGACGGGCAGCTGGCGGTGCGCTCGTCATGGTTACACCCCTCTCCCTCGCCCTCGCCCTCGCCCTTGTCGTCGCCCCTGTGGCCCGAGTCGGCGTGCTCGTCGACGAAGCAGAGAAATCAAACGCGGTCGTCGAGTGCTTGCTGGGGCAGGGCGCTAGTGAGGCGGTAAGAAAAGCAGGGTGGAGCCGCTTGGGGTCGCGCGCGCCCACGCCGTGTCATCGCATCCGTCGGCCTCTGTGCAGTCTGGCGACGTTCAATGCTGGTCTTGTCGCCGCTGCTAGGAGCAATAACACGGTATATGACTGGCTCTGCCCGCCCCGGCCCTCTGTATCATCCTCGTAGCTGGCTGCTAGCGCCCGACTGCCCACCACACTTGCATGCAGTCGCTGGCCTTGTACATAAGTAAAGCTCCATTTCGTACCGTGCGGTGACCACTCTTGACGGCCCGCCCACATTCAGAAAGGGCAACAAATTTTTTTCTGGTTCACGCTCCCTTGATTGGATTTGCCCGCCGCTGCCGTTTTAGTGGCGCTGGACCCAAAGCCCACCCCCGACCCGACTGATAGCAGTACGTACAGCCCGCGTGAATCATGCCGAGCTGGGGCAGGAAAGAAAGCTATGAGTGAGTCGCTGCCCCGTCAACGCCCTTCCCTTTTTCTCTCCTCTCTCTCGACCGCCCTCTCACCCCTCTCACCCCTCCTTCCCCTCACCACCACCCACTACCACCTACACTCGCGCCTTTGTGCTCTTCTCTTATCGTTGCCGCTTTTGGTAAGCACCTCTCCGCCGCCTCCAGCAGCACATGCTGCCTGTCTGTTGCTCCCGCCATGGCTCACCTTTTTTTTTTTTCTTCCTGCCCTCGTCTTGCCTTGCCCCACACCCCCATTGTTGACCTGCAAGCCAATGTCACATGTCAAGCCACTTCGCTGCTACTTCTTGCATCCTATCTGCTCGACCACTTCGCTGACAACAACCCCACAGGGTCTCCTCGAGAGAGCAGAAGCAGATCCTCGCTGATATCCAGTCGGGATCTCAGAAGTTCAGCAGACGACTCCTCCCCGCCCGAAGCTTGAGCACCCGGAGGGACAGGAACGCCGACCAAATAATCCCCGTCACGGTAACTGGCGAAGCAAGCCAGCAAGAAGACCGACGAGGCCGCAAGTCGACGAGTTCAGTCCGACCCGGCATCCCCAAACGTACCAGCAGTATGAAGAGGGCATACAACTACTTCTTTGGCGCAGGCGCACCAGTGCCCGCCCCCGCTGCTCCCCCGGTCACCACCACCGAGGCCACACCTCCGAGCAAGGACGACGCAAGACCCTATGACAATGGCGTAGATACCCCGCCTGAGACGCCCCGCGAGGCGCCCGCACGCCTGAGTGAAGACGAAGCCGGTACGTCATCCTCCCGAACCCCTTGCCTCCCCACCTGCACGATAACTCATTTCCCAGCTGTTCCTCGCTATCCACCATCCCTTCACTCCAGAGCCTCCCCACTAAACTTTCAACCTCCGAGCAACATACTGACCTATGGCTCTCCCCCATCAGCAGACTCCCCCTCCCCTCCCTCACCAGATGATTCTGACAGCCTCGAGACGCAAATCTCCAAGCTCAAGAAGAAGCTTGCCCGTGCCGAAAATGACCTGGACGAGGCACAGCGCATTGCTGCTACACAAGATGAGCACGTGCGGAGTCTAGAGGAGGACCACAAGGAGCGTGAGAAAGAGTTTGAGTCGCGCGAGCAGGCTCTGCAGCAGGACAAGAAGGAGCTCGAGGAGCACATGGTCAGCGTCGTTGTGCAGCAGGTGCGCGAGGCCAAGGCCAAGGAGAGGAACACGGTCCGCGAAGAGTGCGAGGCCGAGTTCAAGGCCAAGATTGCCGACGTGAACAAGGAGGTCGAGACCCTCCGCAGTACCGTTTCCGAGCTCGAGAGCTCCATTGAGTCGTACAAGGCCGAGATTGAGAAGCTCAAGGCCCAGATTGACAGCCAACAGCCAGCCAGCACCGAGTCGGCTGATAAGTCGGTCGACAACTCGGCTGAGCTGGAGGCCAAGGAGGCTGAACTTGCTTCTGTCAAGGCACAGTTGGAGGAGGCCACCGCCGCAAAGAGCAGCACCGAGAAGGAGCTTGCCGATGCCCTCGCCACAATCGAGGAGCTCAAGAGCCAGAACGCCGACACTGTCGCCAAGTCTGAGCTTGACACTCTTGCCGCCGACAGGGACGCTCACAAGACAAAGGTCGAAGAGCTTGCCGCTGAGGTCGCTGTCCTGAGGTCGCAGCTTTCTGAGCTGGAAGAGCTCAAGTCGAAGCATGCTGAACTCGAGACTGCCCACAGCAAGCTCTCTGATGAGCTTGCCGCCCGTGGCGCCCAGGATGCTGACGCCGAGAAGGCATCCAAGGAGGAGGCTGAGGGTCTCCGCAGCACCATCGCCGAGCTGGAAGCTGCTCTCAAGGAGGCCAAGGACACTCTCGAGCAAAAGGCTGCCGACCTCGAGGCTAAGACCAAGGAGCATGCTGCTGCCACTGAGCAGGTTGCGTCTTTGACCGAGTCTTCCAAGACCGAGGTTGATGGCCTGAAGACGGAGATTAGCGAATTGCAGGAGAAGCTCAAGACTGCAGATCTCTCCAAGGGTGATGCTGACGAGCTTGCTGGAAAGGTCTCTGCCCTTGAGAAGTCGTTGAAGGAGGCACAAGATAGCCTGGCCGCTAAGACATCCGAACTCGAGGCATCCTCGTCCTCTCTTGCTTCTGAGAAGGAAGCCGCCGTCAAGGCTGCTGAGGAGGCCAAGAGCAACGTCGAATCGCTCACTGCTAAGATTACCGAACTTGAAGCTTCCCTCAAGGAGTCACAGGAAAGCCTTTCCGCCAAGGACGCTGAGCTTGAGACCGCCAAGGGCGATGCATCCAAGGCCATCGGCTCTGCCAAGGAGGAGGTTGCTGGACTCCAAAGCACTGTTAGCAAGCTCGAGGCAGAGATTGAGAGCGCCAAGGGCTCTTCTGACGAGCAGACCGCCGCTGCTAAGAAGGAGGCTGAGGAGCTTCGCGAGAAGGTCTCCAAGCTTGAGGCTGAGTTGGAGGCTGCGAAGGAGGAGACCAGCAAGGCTTCCGAGGCTTCTGCCGCCAAGGTCACCGAGCTTGAGGGTTCGCTGAAGGAGGTTCAGGACAGCCTTGCTGCTAAGGAGTCTGAGCTTACCGCAGCCAAGGAAGAGGCCAGCAAAGCCGTCGAGTCATCCAAGGGTGATGCTGAGGGTCTCCAAAAGACTATCTCCGATCTCGAGGCCTCGCTTAAGGAGGCCAAGGACAACCTGTCTGCTAAGGAATCTGAACTCGAGGCAGCCAAGGAGGAGACCAGCAAGGCTTCCGAGGCCTCTTCCACCAAGGTCACTGAGCTTGAGGGTTCGCTGAAGGAGGCTCAGGAAAGCCTTGCCGCTAAGGAGTCTGAGCTGGCTGCAGCTAAGGAGGAGACTACCAAGGCTACCGAGTCTTCGAGCGCGAAGATCTCCGAGTTGGAAGCCAGTCTGAAGGAGGCCCAGGAGAGCCTCACGGCTCAGAAGGCTGAGTTGGAGGCCAAGTCTGCCGATGCTGGCAAGGCTACTGAACTGGAGACCGAACTTGCTACCGTGAAGGCTGATCTCGAGGCCGCCACTGCTGCAAAGGACGAGGCTACCAAGGCTACTGAATCATCCAAGCAGGAGACCGAGGGTCTTCGCAGCACTATCAGCGAGCTCGAGGCATCTCTCAAGGAGAAGACCAGCCAGCTCGAGGCGAAGGAGGCCGAACACGCCGAATCCGTCAAGGCTGCTGAGTCTTCCAGCAACGACAAGATTGCCGCACTTGAGAAGGAGCTCGCTGAGGCCAAGGCCGAGGCCAGCAAGGTCGCTGAGCTCGAGGCTAAGCTTGCCGCTAAGGAGTCGGAGCACTCTGAGGCTCTCCAAGCTGCGCAGTCATCTGGTAGCGAAAAGGTTTCTTCTCTTGAGAAGGACCTGGCCGCCGCCGAGAAGGCAAAGGAAGCTGTCGAGGAGGAGCTCAAGGCATCCAAGCAGGCCGAGGCTGATGCCAAGGAGAGCGCCGCAAAGGCTGCTGAGGGCTCTTCCAAGGCGGAGGCTCTTGAGGCAGAGATTGCAGACCTCAAGGCATCGGCTGAGAAGTCGACTGCCGAGAAGACTGAGCTCGAGGAGAAGATCAAGGCTAATGATGCCAAGATTTCGGAGCTTGAGGCCAGCGTCGAGGCCGCCAAAGCCAAGGAGTCTGAAGTCACTGCTCTCCAGGCCAAGCTGGACGAGTCCACCAAGGCATCTGAGACTGCTACCCAGGACCTCGAGGCCTCCAAAGCAGAAGCCGCCGACGCCAAGAAGACTCTCGAGTCTCTTCAGGCCACTTTGAAGGAGAACGAGGAGAAGACCACTGCCCTGCAATCGGATTCGGAAACGCTGAAGAAGGAGCGCGATGAGGTCAAGGCCGAGCTTGAGTCTGTCAAGGAGCAGCTCGAGAAGGCTCAGGCTGCCCAGGAGGAGCTCAAGAAGGCCAGTGCTGAGGTTGTCGAGAAGGCTGAGGCCAAGGAGGCTGAGCCTGTCAAGGAAGCCGAGAAGCCTGCTGAAGAGACCCCCGCTGCCGCTGCCGCTGATGATATCAAGGAGACTGAAGTCGAAATCGAAGCACCTGACTCCCCCAAGGAACCCGAGACTCCATCCACACCTACTGCCGAGGACAAGGACGAGGATGGTGAGGCGACTGGCGAGCAGACGCCCAGCGGCTCCAAGAACAAGAAGAAGAACAAGAAGAAGGGCAAGAAATAAATGTCTTGATACCCCTACATGAGAACGAAACGCGACGGAATTCAAACGATGGAATGAAATCGGAATGGGATTAGGTTGATTGGTTGGTTTGCATTATACCCTTTTGCTGCACTGGAACCCTAGCCGAGTGGCTAGCTGTGTGTCTTGTGTGTGGGAGGAGGTCCACTCTCAGACTGCTGAGTTTGTGTCTTTGATTGTTCTTTTTTTTTTCTGGTTTGCGGGCCTTGATATGTGGTAATGATGCGCTCACAACGCCTCCTTGCAACGAGCAAGTACGAATGGGAGCACATATGTGGTATGCCTGAATGAGTATGAAAGATTTGAAAAAAAGGATCGAAGAACGAGATAATGAGGTTGTCTTCTTTTTTTGCCACGCGTTTTTTTTGTTTGTAGACGAAAATCAGAATATACCCTACTCTTCTTATTACAGCATTATGGTCTTAGTCGACGTTTCTTGGTGCGCTTGCTTAGCTCTGTGTAGTCGACTTGTGCATGGTCTGTTCCATCTCTCTTTCTTTCGTTATGGATGCGTGGTTGTATATATACTTGACCCAAGTTTCTTCCTCTCTCAAGCCCTACCGTCCTGTATTGATCAGCTTTACCTGCCTCCATTTACCCTACCTATCTATATATTCAACACTATACATATATAACAGAAGAAAAAGAAGAAATAAGAAATATACATACACTTCTATACGTACACATTTACATATCAAATCAAGTCCTGAGAACCTATTCAGCTTCTTTTTTTTCTTCTTCCCTAAACCCACTTCCACACTAGACCAAAGAGACATGACAGCACACGACAAGACAGGACGAAAGCGGAGTCTTTGTTTTGTCCACCGCCAACCGCTTCCTGCTACATACGTACCCAAGTAAAGAGGTACCGTGTGTTTTTCCCTCTTTCTTACAGTGTACGGGAGAATCAGAACGGCGTGCAGGTAGGCAAGAGGAGATTAGGCAACAGCAGTGGAAGGCTGTGCAAGGATCGATCCTTAGGACAAAGCAAGATAAGGTCAGGAAAAGTGCTACGTGGGGGGGGGGGGGGGGGGAGAAGGTGGGGGGGAAAATGGGCTCCCCCACCGGGGTTTAGGTAAACACAGGGGAACAGGCACCGGGTGGGGGGGGGAATGG